>APFE030837903.1:70512-226458 GCA_000404065.3 Pinus taeda | reverse complement strand
GGGAAATGAGCAGGAGATGTCTTAAGGGCATATGAAGCTCATGTTTAGAGGTAAATAAGGCAAGTGGTTTCAAGTCTTGTCACTTCTCACAAGTCCCGGAATGGGTCCTCCAAGATGGCGGAGAGGGGTAACAGGGACGGTGACAAACGGTGACAAATTACTATGTAACAGGGTTAATTACTGTCCTTTTCTTTGTTTGGTGCAGGGACTTCAATGGTTCTTGTTCTTAGTTTATATTGTCTGTGGACCTCATATACAACAGAATCATAACCTTGTTTAAAATCAAAACACTCTCTCGTCTTGGTCTGAAATTGTTTCACATTAGGGTATTCTTGGTCTTCTTGAGTGAGAAAGATTTGCAGCTCATTTTTCAAATCTATCAACTTCATGTGAGTCTCTTCTATGGGCTCACTAGATGTGGATGCCTCTGCGTAGTTTTCTTGGAAAGGGGGCCTAATATCATGGTCGGGACTAGCCCTTCCAGCATTTGTTGTTTGATTTTTCCTGAAGTTTGGATTCCTTATGGTGTTGGGCTGTTGTCCTTCCCATGATGATTTCCTCTCAACACTCTCTACTTTGTCTCCCAGCCTATGCATGCCATTGATAATAGCATCTAACTTATGGTCTAAGGCTGAGGGTTCTTCCTTAAAGGTAGTTCTTCTCTCGGTTCTAGCTCTGTTTCTTTTTGCAATTAGGTTTGCCTCCACACTAACCGCAACATTTTTCATTTCTGCAAGACTTTGAGGGGCTCTTTCCCTTAACTGATAAGCCATTTCAACATCAAAACCATCAGGGAATTTGTACAAAGCAAGATCAGGTGGAGGTCTTAAGTTCTGTGGTATTGCATTGTAGACATTATTGAACCTTGCACAGTAGTCGAAAACAGTTTCCTGAGGGCCTCTTTTGATAGTGTCATACTCAAATAATATGTGCAAGGGGTCTTTCTTCTTCCCCCATCTATTGATAAACGACTGATATAAGGCTTTTGGGTCTCCTATGGTATTGGTTGGGAGTGCTCTAAACCAAGTCCTGACATCACCGGTCAAACTCTGGACAAAAATTTTCATTCTCACACTATTATCATCAATTTCATAACTCTCAAAGTAATCCTGCATTTTCTTTGTATGTTGAAGGGTTGTGCAGGCATTTGTGCCATCAAAATAGGTAATTTTTGTCTAGTAATCCTGAGGCATAGCCCTAGGATTTGCAGGCAGCTGTAAAGGTGCATATCTATTAGCCATATTAACAGGGATAAGTGGAACAATAGGGATAAGTGGAACAACTGGGGCAACTGGGATATTTGGAGTAGTAGTGGTGGTATGCGCAGTGGATGGAGGTGTGGAAACAGGGTTTGTAGAAGTGGATGATGAACAAGGGGAAGTAGGTTTTGAGCAAAACAAACTTTAACATGGGTTACAAAATGGCTACGCTAAACTATTTCAGGACTGGAAGCAGTCAAACCTTCTTGTTGCTCTTGTTTTCTAAGGATCTTAGGAATTATATTGGGGTTTTCAAAAACAGTTGGGGGATTTGGATTTGGATCTGGATTTGATCTTGTGTAACGTGAATGCTTCTTGGGAGCCAACTTCTAGCTTGTTTTTTGGGAATTTTTCTAACAATACAGGTTAAACAGAAACTTTTTAAAGGTCAGTTTCTTCCTCCGCGGAGCTTCGGACTAGTTTTGTGAGATTATCTGAGGAAGTCCCCAGTGGAGTCGCCATTATGTTATCACTCAGGTTGTCCCTAAGCTCCTGAAGGGATACGGCCGAGGTAACCACAAACCAATCTTTGGATTGCAGGTTCTAGCCCACCTGCAATCAGAGAGGGCTCTCTCTAGATGATTTAGCTTTATTGATGATGATTTTAGGCTAGTTATTAGATTTGATGGGTTTTTTTATGTTTGGATGGTGTTTGAATGGAAGGAAGATGCTTTCAAGAAGAGAGGCATGCATAGAGTGATAAGTTTCAAACCATTGGGCATGGAGTCAAGGAGTAGAACCGCAGGTAGGCTTTCTTGATCACAAAAGGAATATGGAGCAAGGTAGCTGGACATGAAACAACCTTCAAGCTAAAGAGATGCAGTGAAATGTAAGGAATGAGAGGCAATTAAGAATCTCTCAATCAGCTTAATAGAGGGAAGGAAAATGAGCTCTATCTAGGGGCAGTTAAGAATCCTTGGATAACTGTCATACATGGTGAATTAGGGCAAATATGAGCCAGGTGGAATTCATATTTATGCCTAAAACAAATGAAAAACATAAAGAAACAACAGAAATTGAGCATAGAGTGCAATTAAACAAATTCTAAGCTAATATTTCTTCCTGTTGTTTAGATAATGATGTATGAATGAAAAAACAGAGGTAAGAAACACTTATTGAGTCATGTACCAGCACAAGAATTCCACAGTCACTCTTCAACTATTAAGCACAATACACAATTCATTCTCCAAGCTCGTAAGCAGTCTTTGATTATAGAAATTTTCAGATATACAGTGCGAGTCTCTGCTTAAGCAAAACATCCAACCAAAAAAAACCAACCCTCTTCACATTGTTCAGGGTTGTCTTTATAGATAAAATATCCAGAAGTATTTATTACAATCGACCTAAACAGGTCTGTGGGAAAAAGTTTTTTAAACCTAAACTTGTGCTGAAATTAAATGCAAAATAAAATATCTATTGAGCTGCGCTAGAAGCAACTGGATCAAAAAGAGTTAATGTAGTGTCCTCTGTGACTTGGTGCAGTGCTTTTGCAATAAGTCAGCTTTGAGCTTTGGTCCACTGATCTTATGTGAGTTTTAATGTGCAGTCACTATGATGATGAGCTTTGAAAGGTTCCTTGATTGCCTCTTGACTTTCAAGGATTTCTTTTAATGTTTTTATTCGCCTCGAGCCCTGAGAAGATCTTCACTGATACACTTCGCTGCAACACTGATACTCTTTGACATGGATTTTGGCTTCACATTTCCTATGATATGCTTTAATTCCTGAACCGGGTTTCTCTCTTTCTTCGGATACGTTAAAACTGCAAAATCGGGCCTTTTCTGCTCTTTTTGGCGCAAAAATGGCTATGGAATCAAAAGATTCCCTAAAGATTCCCCAATTTGGCCCATTTCCTATAGCGATGCGTGATTGGCGCTAAGCGCTAATTGCGCATCGAAAACTGCCTCAGAATTTGAATCTGGGCCTCCTAAGATGCATTTTCGCGCTTGCGCGCCCTTCTTTGGCAGGTGATGTCAGCATGACGTCAATGGTGGGTCCTGGTACGGCAGATGACATTAGCGGGGTGATGTGGCAGGGAGACGTGGTAGGGTGTTAAATGGTGCGATGGATTATATGTTTTTGCGATGCAATAGCGGTAACTGAAATGCTGCGATTTGCAATGAATTTGCAGTGAAACATGTCTTAATGATAAATCATGTTTTAAGTGAAATATATGAATGAATGGAGGCATGCGGCGAGGAAGCATTTGTGATGCGATATGCTCTTTTGATGCGATGGAAATGTCGCGTCGGGGCAAGAGGAAGCGGCATGCATTTAGGGAACATGATTCTTGCGACCACCGATTGTCAACTTGTGATATCGCATCGGCTAGAAGGGGAAGGGGCATATATATGTGGCATATAGTATTGCGATATGTCGATTTGCAAAATGGTATCGGCGGAGC
This sequence comes from Pinus taeda, assembly GCA_000404065.3. Taxonomy (NCBI): domain Eukaryota; kingdom Viridiplantae; phylum Streptophyta; class Pinopsida; order Pinales; family Pinaceae; genus Pinus; species Pinus taeda. The sequence goes on along the minus strand of APFE030837903.1, from coordinate 222,795 downwards.
ATCCATCGGGGAGGACAAGAATGAGCAACATTACCTTGAGGCCTGCGACAGCGATAATCGCGTAGGAGGGGAATCCAAAGGGATCAGAAGAGTGTTAAGGCAATCAACGAGAGTTATTGTGATCGGAAGAAGGGTATATACGCTTTTGAAGAGTATTTGAGGCCTCAAGAGGGTCCAATAACCTAAAAAAGAAGAATTTTATGCTTTGGAAGGAGTCCATTGCATTGGAAGATGGTTTTAAAGGGGCAAAATGAGGGTTCTTGCTATGTTTCAGACAAACTTAGCAATTCCCAAGTGTACTTATGGTTATCTTTCAACCAGGGGGGAAGGGATAAATATATAGGGGAGTTTATTAACATAGTTTTAATAGGGGATGGGGAGAAATAGATAGGGATTTACATAGTAGAGTTAGAAATTAATATGGATTGTGATAAGAAAGCGCTAAGTTTAGAAGTCTTAGGCTTAAAAAGGGGAGATAGAACTTTGTAGAGGACATATGAACACTCTTTAAGTAAAGCAAATCTCTACTAAGGGAAATGATATGAAACATGATGGATTTAAGAGATATCAAGCAGATCTTGACCTCTTTGGGGAAGTTAGTGAATGATTTGGTGAAGAAGAAGAAGGGGGAGTTAGACATGCCTCACTTGAGTTGCTCCAAGTGGATTTTTTCCTTGCAATTGTGATTTGAATAGATATAACACTTGAAAACACAAAACTGATCACAATCATTGATTCTGTGGCCACAAAACTACCTACCCAGCCTACTTACCTAGCATTTTTTCTTCTTTTTGGTTTGGGTGCACTTGAACTAGCAAACCCATATTTTCAACTTTTTCTTTTACTGTCTTCCTATCTATATCTACACTTATTTCATCCAGGGTTCAGATTAGGCTGTTGAGCACCCTTGCTTCTCTATCTATCTAGGAATCTGCCAAGATTAAGTTGTTTGGATAGATGGTGATTCTCTATATTCTAAAACAAAAAATTGAAACCTAGGGAGAGTAAGATTAAACTGTTTGGACCTCCCTTTAACCGAAAATTCTTCAAAATGGAATAGTACATCAAAATTGGAACAAAGCAGTGGCACTCGAACTGGCACATTCTCATGGCATCCTTCTTTGGCTTCTGTTAGCAAATATGGAACATTGCAGCATGCAAAGAATGACATATTTGTCATGTAAAAACGTCAATCATGAAAGATGAGTAACCTGCTGCAGCAGGAGGCTAACAATCTCCATCAAGATCCAGAAGATCTTGTTATCCTGAACTCGCTGTGCATCTTTGGTCACCCACAACAAAGCGTACTTCGCTGCTTCAGGGAGGTCTGGTGCAACCGAAGGGAACTGGCTATCCTCTAGTAGCTCCCGTGCTACTAGCACAATTGACAGTAAGAGCCATGCATAGTGGAATGTCTTGCTTTTCTCTTGTGCTTCACAGTAGTTCACTAGGAACTCTCCGCGAAGGTAGACCGACCAGTTAAACTAGACTCCTTCTGCGCACTACTGTGCAAGCGCGACGACAGGCACTGGCACCTCATTGGCGCGCCACTTCTACATCACCTTCCCTACAAGGATCTGCATTGCTACCTTCACAGTAGGGTCGCAGATGTTGGAGATAACGTACCCACGTAGCTTCTTCACCACCTTGAATTTCTCCTTCATTGACTCTGCGAGAGCCTGTTCGCCACCCTTTCCACCAAAGATCATCGCTGGATTCTCACCTGTATATGGCAGGCGCGTTATGTAGTGAATCAACATATCTGTGATGGGTATTGGCTCCTCTAGCCACAGACACCCATTATGCACCACACACAATAGCTGCTTAATGACCAAAACTATCACCGGGGTGCGGTTATAGTGCGACACCCAAAGCAGGTTGAGCAACCCTGCCTTCTCTATGCCCTTGAGCCACCTCCGTGGCTCCAATGTGATCATTCCTGTATTTGTGTCTATGATGCGGCGCATCAGTTGCTCGGTCGCCAGGTGTGGGAAATTATCATGGTCCACCAAATCCTAGTCTTTAAGCTTCAATATTGGCATTCGTGCCAAACGCGGACCATCAAAAGAAATTTCATTCGGTAGCAGAGGGGTTTGCACAAGAGTCTTACTTTCATCAATGTCCTTTGGGACCTTGGACTTAGGCTTGCGCGAAGGGACATACTCTGACAACTGCGTAATAGGGTCCGCACCCTGGGCTTCAACCTCCTCCACTTCCATCCCCACATCCTCATCATCCATCGAGGTGTCTTCGATATCTTCCTCCTTTGCTTCTAGGTTTATAACCTTGCCTTTCTCCTATGTAGTGGGTTTTGGTGGGTTTTGCCTTGCCAAGGCGCACACTGGTATAGTAGGTTGCTTTCCCTTCTTATCCTCCTCGGTTTCCTTGGTTGGGGTTAGCTTCGGTCTCGATGTTCTCGATGACTTAGCAACCTCTGCCAATACTTTGACCACTTCCAAAGCAGCTACTTCCGCCTCTATTTCCATTTCCTGTGTCAGATCCTCTACTACTTTCTTGGTATTTATAACCTCTGGGGGCGCGAACATGATCTTATGCAAGAATTCCTGTGTGTTCGTCGACAGAGTCTCAAATACCTTAGTAGCTATCAGAAGCTCGTATTGCTCACGATTCATATGCACATGAGAACTCAACAACTCAATTCTCAAAATGCCAAGTGTTTCTTGTTGGACAACCACTTGTAATTTATAGGGCATTTTGAATTCAAATTCGACCGTTTTCCCCAAAATTGGTTCATTAATGCCGGATTGGCGGCAAATTTTCAAGGATCTAAGCCATAAATTTCTTCTTAAATGTTGGCCACCCGCTCCATTTGGCCTCACTTCTGTCGTATTTTCGTGAATAATGATCGTAATGGTCACTTTCCGGTCGACCTGCCTGATTTCTCCATGGGTAGTGCAACTCCCTCCATGCTGTCGCGAATCCAGTGACACTTCCTTACTTCGCACCATCCTCCAATCGCGCAGCTCCCAAACCGGGGCAGTGTAGTTTAGAGTCCTGTGCCTCCTTTTAGTTGCCTGGAGCGCTAAGACTATGTTACCATCATCTAGTCACATGGCCACACCGCTGGTGTATGGCTTCAAGTGACAACCATTCACCTTTCTTGGGAAGGGTTCTCCATTTAATTTGACCAGTTGTATCGCTCCTCCATTGATAATTTCCTTAATGACATAGGGCCCTAACTAGTGCATCCTGAACTTCCCTGGAAATATATCAAACTTACTATCATATAACAAAACTAGGTCATTTACCTTAAATGTGCATAGCTTAATATGTCAATCATGCCATGCCTTTTTGCATTGCTTTTGGACCTATTGGTGAAATCTAGCTAAAAATATTTCTTCATCCAGTTCATCCAACTATGTGAGCCTCTCCTCTAGGGCTCCACGATCCGTCATATCTATGAGAACTGCTATGCGTAGACTAGGCACGATATATTCCATAGTCATTACCTATTCAACCCCATAGACAAGCCTAAAGGGGGTTTGTCCAGTCAACTTCTTGCATGTCATTCGATAAGCCCATAATACTACAGGTATGCATAGGTCCCAATCACTTCGCTGAGCATTGCAAACCTTGGTCAACGCATTTTCAAGCACTTTGTTGAACACCTCCACTGTCCAGTTAGCCTGTGGGTGATAAGGTGTGCTCTTCTAGTGGTATACCTGAAATTCCTTCATCAGTGTGCTAATCATCTCATTCAGGAAGTGCGTACCATGATCACTCATCAAGATCTTTGGATAGCCAAATCACATCAGTACATGCTCAAATAGGAACTTTGTGGCAGTCATGCCTATGCAATCCTTCACCGACTACACTTCTACCCAACGAGTCAAATACTTCGTTGCGGTGATAATGTACCTTTCTCCCATCTTTCCTTGGGGCTGAATGGGTCCCATAGAGTCAATCGCCCATTTCTCAAAGGGTTGCAACGTCATTTGTGGATTCAAAGCCATCTCATCCCTTCGCGATGGTCTTCCAGTCCTTTGACACACATTGCACATCCTGTAATACACTTTTGAGTCTTGATGGAGGGTTGGCCACCACAACCCTGCATGTAGAATCTTCTGCGTGGTCACTCTCCTTGCATAATGTCCTCCTGTGGCACCCCCATGAGCGTCTATGAGGATGCTGCTTCTTTCAAACTCAAGTACATACCTTCTCAATATCTCATCAGTCCCCATCTTGTATAGATGTCGAACAATGACAGAGAAATCTTATGCGCGCACCACTAATTCCTTCTTTTGCTGGACAATGCATCCTTCTGGTGTAGTACCTGTCATTAGGAACTATATTATATCCTCAAAATGACCATCCGCGATGCGTACTGCAAATAGTTGTGCGTCAGGAATTCCCTCCTCCAAATTAGTGGGCTCTTCCCCTGTTTTGATGCGCGATAGATGGTTTGGTCCCGCGTTTAGTCGTCTAGGCTTCACAATAACTTCAAAATCATACTCCTAGAACAACGAGAGCCATCTGCAGATTCTCCCCCCAACACAGGCTTATTGACCAGGTACTTCAGCGTGGAGTGATCTGTATACATTTTAAAATGGCATCCCAAAAAGTAGTGCCTATATTTTTGGAGCGCATACACCATGGCTAACCCTTCGTGCTTAGTTATGGAATAGTTCTTCTCCGCTTTTGATAATCTTCGGCTTGAGAATGCGATAGGATAATCCAAGCCTTGTTTGCCAGCTTGTGTCAGTACTACTCCCAGCACTATACATGACACGTCGACATGTTCATGAAACTCCTTCTAATCCAGGAAGACTAGAATCGGTGCGGTGACCATCTTTTCTTTCAATATATTTAGGCTCTTCTTATAGTCATCTTTCCAATAGAATGTGACATCCTTATTCAACAATTTTTCCATAGGCATGGTGATCTAGGCATAGCCTTTGATAAACTTTTTGTAATATCCCGTATATCCGAGGGTATTGCACAACTACTTCACACTCCTTGGTGCTTCCAAGTTCAATATCGCTGCTATATTTGCAAGATCTACCAGTTGTTCCTGTCTGCAAACCACATGCCCCAACAGGTTCTCGAAAGGAACAAAAAACATACACTTCTTGAGATTGAGCGCGATTTGGTATCTTTGACAGGTATCCAACATCAGGCGCAAACCTGCTACATGGCGTTTAATCAGCCCAAACACAGTCCAGACATCAAAATATACTTCCAGGAACTTATGAATATATTCCTTAAACGCAACCTGAATGAGGTAGGTATATTTTTGTATATATTGATGAACTCTTGTAACCCTTTCATAGCCTTACTATCGCGTAGTAACTTCATACAGGTCTCTAGGAAAATTGTGAGCATAGAGGGGTCCATCTCTTGCTCAGGCTTGTCCTTGCTTCCTGAGGTGGAGGCCTCAACGAAGCTCTTCTTAGCTTCCACGAAGGTTTCATGTGTGCGCTCCAAATTGAACTCAGATTACTTCATTGGAACTTTGCGAACCCATGTACTGTCTTCTAGTTGTTTCCCCTTGTCATCTCTTGTCACGATTCCACTCCTGAGCACTATATTTACATTTGGATCCTCTTAGCGTGGCTCAGACCTCATCATCTACAGGTTCTGAGTCGGTAGAGGTGGTAGTGCCCCTTTATCACGTATCCTAGCTATCAACGTAGGATAATCTTTCGTTTCATAATCAAACATCGTGCAATACTTGCACGACGTACGCATTGGATTAGTGCAATCACAGGCATAGTGTCCCAGTCCTCTGCAATTGTAGTACATCAACTGTCCTCGACCTTTGCCAGGTCCTCCTCTACCTCGGCCTCGTTCACGCCCTTGAAATTCTGTTCGCGCCATCCCTGCACTCTAGTCAGGGGGGCGCATTTTGTCTTGAACCCTATAGGTGAGAGTTCTATCCATCATCAATTCATAGCTCCTGCAAGTACGCTCATCATTCCCTACCGAGCTACAAAAGTTGCAGAACAACTATTGCGATGTCTGCACAAACTTCTATAGCAAATGACAATTTTCCATGGCATGTTTTCCTGCTACCTGAAAAATATCTCACCATAATGCAGGCCTTGTGCTAGGTCCTACTTGAGCTTATGGCCTTAAAGGCATCGATCCCCCTCCTACAATATAGTTTGCAAAGACTGGGCAATGGTCCTTGTCATGCCCCTGACTCTTTCATTTCAAGCACCATACCTTCTCCTGCACCTCAGGTCGAATCGTTTTGTCCTACACGGATTCTTCAGCTGCGAATGGATCTGTTGAACCCCTAGGTTTGGGTCTTGCATCCGAGTTTCATGTAGTCTCATGGCAATCTCCAAGGCACCTGCATGATTGGTTATCTTCTATTGTGACAATGCAACCCTTGAGTGTGGTAGGAGCAAAGCAACAAACCACTCGCGATGCTGTCTGTCCATTAGGTTCATGTTGGCTTTACGGATTGTACATTTCAACCTTTGATATAGTTCCCAAGGTGTCTCACCTGGTTGCATTGCAATTTCTTTGAATCCCACAATCGACTGCACCTCAGATTTAGGCCTACTGAATTCTTTATTTAGCGTTGTTTGGATGTTTGCCACTCCAACATTTGGGTTATCATTAGAGTACTTAATATACCAGGTTAGCGCGCGGTCTTGCAGAGCACTAACCGATGTCGCCTTCTTTATATGATCATTTGTAACACCTTGAGATTCCCATACAACCCTCACAACGAACCAGAATTGGTCTAGGTCCTCATTTCCTAAGCCTTTGAACAAAGGCAACTTCACTGTACTTTCCATACTGAACTATAATGGAGGTGGAGGTGGTATGGGTGAAGTTGGAGGTGATGGTGGTGAGGTCAAAGGTGGTGTGGGCAGAGGTGGTATTCGTGGGAATCCTTCTCTTATTAACTAAATAGCACTTTGCGGAGAAACCTTCACTATCTCTTCCTCATCACCTTGCGGAGGTGAAACCAATGGACTATACTCCAGTCCCTTTTTTCCTTCGTTCCTGTAAGTTTTTCTGCTTCGTGTAGTTCTTAACATCAAGGTAGTTACATAACCTGTTTTTCATACAATAGCATTTTAATCAAGGTATTCAAAGATTTTACATACTTATCTCGCGGTCCTTTGGAAAAACGTCACTCCGCCTCGCTGTAGCTGACTGAGGTGTCAACCGTGAATTTAGTCACAAATCCTCCTATGATGTGATCGAGCCAATGGTCGACAATGCAGGGGATCTTATCCTCTGATGCTTCCAACCTTCGCACTAGCTCCGGGGTCTACCCAATAGGACCATCAAGTTTCCACCTTCCTTGGCTATCTGTTAGCTTAGCGATCCACTCATATAGCTCAATAGGGAAGGAGTAGAAAAAGATCCCATGGATCTCTATATATAGGTATCTATCCAACCACTGTTCCTTTGTCAGTCATGGATTTCTGTTGTCCTGCGCCATGAATTCGTGGATCTTCCTATCCAACCAGTCTCATATCTCCTTCTTAGTTGGATTCCATTGATACGACATCACACATCTCTTATGCATATTCTGGTTCTGGTGATGGAACCATTTGTTGGCTTGAGGGGGCCTGACCCAGGTTCAATTTTAATTAGCCAAACAAATCCCTACACTACTGGCCCTTTCGGCATCAGCCCGTGGAGCGTGGACCAAAGTCTCACCTAAAGCAGTATGGGGGGATGCTGAAACCAAGTTTTTGCACCTTGAGATGGTCGTGATTTCGTTTGATTCCCTCTATCCCTACCTTCGCACAGGTCGCTTCGCTCTAGGGTTTGCAAGACGAGCCCTTTATTCTATCCTTTAATACCTCCACGAAAGGGTATGATTGACCTTCGCGTAGCCCTAGCCTGCTGCTCAGGTACTTTCACTCTGCTATGGTAGTGTGCCGTGCAGATTCCCAAATTATTCTAAGTGACTTGCTTATCTTATCAAATAATTATAGTTATCACCGTTTAAACAGATAATCGTAATTTCGTTCAATTATTCAACGTAATTGCATTCATTTTCGCATCACATAAGCATAATAAAGGAAATTCATATATATCATATCAAGATGCAATAATTGAATAAAGACACATGTATTGCATAATATCTTTCTTTATTAATATCTTCCAAGTGTTTACAACTCTGTCCACCCTGTGCACACAACAACAGGGGTTCACGCACTCAGCTGCAAACTTCTACCCTAGACCTCTGCGCACTTAGCTGCAGAGCCTCTACCTACACTACAACCCAAGACTTAGACTTCTTACTTCAGAGATACAACTCTCTTACATGATCGATGCCTCTAACTACTTAGAGCTTAGCTCTTTTTATACAATCTCGTGGTCTGCGGACCATGGGTAGGTCTCTTACAGCCGACTTTACTTTACAAAACTAAGGGCGAACTACCCTTTTTGACACATGACACCTTCGCGCTCCACGACCACAAAATACAGAGCCTTTATAATTTTATTACAAAATTTGACTCAAACATGGGCTTTTAGACCCAAAACTGCCCTTGGGGGATCCTGCTCCCAATACAAGGTTATCATCTCTATCAAGGGTCCCTATGTAAATACAATATTAAAAAAAATAGAACATCTAAGAAGATATACAAAAGAAGACCAAAATTTTGAGAGAATCAACAACAAAGAAAACAAAAATGCAAACAAAATGTTCTGTTATGTACAGAATAGATCTTCTAAACTTACAATTATTGTTATTTTACATTTCATCATTTGTTGAAGTTTGACAAGTTGGTTGTCGACCCTCGCATTCAAGAAGAAATAAAAGTTTGACTGCTTCCGAATCTATTTGTCGGCTACTAATGATTTTGACACTGTTATGAAAAAATAATATGAGCAAAAACAGAACAGTAAAAAGTTTAGATCCAGAAGAAAAGAAAATGCAAAAGAAAAAAAAATTGAACTCCCTACATTGTTCCAACAAACACATTACCTATAAATTCAAGAGGGGTAGCTATATTAACAATATAGTCACTACCAAGAAACGCCCAACCCTCTTCACCAACATAGTCTCCCAAATTAGCATCCATTTCATGAAATTCATCATTCCTACAGTTCTCATGAACTCCAAAAACTACATTTGTTTCATTGTTTTCATAGGAAATACCATTGTTGTTCATATGAAGACTCTCTTTGTAAACACAATATTCCGAAAAAAGAGAAAAGTTAGTAAACCTTAAAAAAATATAAGTTCTTTTAGATGATAAACATGCAATGAAATGACAATCAAAACAAAAATTTCACTGCTCTTTTCATACTTACGATTTACAGGTCCTCCTTCTTCATCATTCACTGAAGCTACTTTCTTTCATTGATACACAACTCTTCTTTGTGCCTTAATGACTTCTTTATTCTGTTGATACCATTGTTGTTAGTATTCACGTAATTGTTGTCATGTAGCAACAGAGGGAGGTTTTTTCGCCCCACTCTTGCTTCTTATTTCACTCAACATCTCTAAGATAGAGTTAAAGTTAGTTGAAATTTGTTTCACAATTTAGTTTCACGCTAATACATACTCTACAATATTGAAATAACTAAAAACTAAGAAAAGTGCAAAGAAGAAATATTTGAGAAATTATGTTTCCCATTGAAAACTTGTAACACATACAAAAATGTTCCCCTTACACATAACCGATAGAACAAGAAGTTGAAGAAAAAAATAAAAAAATAAATAAATACGAACCGCATTCAAAATTTACCATACGTATGTCATCAATATAACTTTAAAATTTGAATTATAATAATTAAAAAAAAAAATTCAAAACATACAAAAGGTCTTCTGCATTATACAAAACAAACATGTTCAAGCCTCAAACACTAAATCAATATATCCATACATATTGCACGTATGTGAAGAATACAATCTCCATTATGAATTACCAAAAATACATTTCCATTTTCAATGACATTATCAAAATCGTCCACCATTTGTAGATAGAACCATGAGGCTATCTCTTGATATAACTTCAAAATGTGAATTACAATGATGTTCAAAAAAATATTTAAAAATTAAACATAGATATGGTGTTTAGTAACACACAAAAAATAACATAGTCATGCGTCAAACACTAATTGAGTAGTGGAGGTATGTCAACAATATAATTTTCATTAGGAATCAATGAAAAAGGATTTCCATTTTCAATGACATCATCAAATTCTTCAACTGTTTGTAGATAGAAGCATGGTGCTTCCAACATAGACAATCCATTAAGAATTGTTGTTTTTCATATTCCACTCAGTAAATCATACAACTTTAACTGCACTCCAGATCAACTGAGCATAAGGACTTTTTCTCCAACTATGCGCAATGGTACATAACCTGCACATTTAGTATTTATATCCAAAGAGATAGATTGAATCAACACCCATCTATGTCCCCAATCATATTCAAAATATTCCAAACTTTCCTCTTTTGATAGCCGACCAAATTCAAAATTCTCTACCTTTTCAAGTGACCAAACAAACATGCCACCATTATTAACAACACAAATAAGTTAATTCTTATATAACCCTAATGACATACATTGTATGTCAACAACAGGAACAAATGAATAACCCCAGTTATTTCTATTCAATTCCAACCAGTAGATAGTGTAACCACAAGTAAGGTAATCTTCATAATATCTGTCTACATATACCCAATAAAACTTTTCTTCAAAGAAGATAGCCTCCTTTGGGGGAGTTACACCACCATATGGAAGCTCTATCCTCTTCCAAACATTGTCAACACTACTGCAAATAAGAAAATGTGAGTTCATGTTTTCACAAACATGTTTCAAAAACACCCATTCATAATTTCATAGACTTCATTTTTGAAATAAAGAGAAGAATTCTCGCTCCCCAACATTAAGAAGTCCAACATTTCTAAACATCTTTGTAAAAGGGTTGACAGCGAAATAGTTTTTTGTATGCAAATAAATTGTAGGTGTGCTAAAGAGAATCATTAATCCCACTGTACATTCAATTATGTATGCATAATGAAGAAAAGGAAACACCATAGTTGACAACCGACCACCATTGTTAAGGTATGATGCTAGGAAGCAATCATTGCGAAAATGAGTGGACAAAGAAATAAATCCTAACTCTTTCTCATGACATCGATCACAAGCCACAAGAAAAAGCAGGTTTTCCAAAACAAGACACCATTGTCTACAAACCAACTTAAATTTCACCAACACCGACAAAGGAAGCCAATGAAAGAGAAGCTCAATAATGTCAAAGGGGAGAAATTTCCAAAGAGCAGTATCCATACCAAAAGCAACAACCTTTGTTGGAAACAAAAGAAAAGTTGCCTTGTGTACTACAAAGAAAAGAAGAAAAACATTAAATGGCAATAGGAACAACATTTATTGATTATTTTAATATGAAAATGGATTAGGAACCTAATCCATTTTCATCTTTACTTGCTTTCTATATACTTCAATATTAGACTAAACAAAATAGTGCAACTTAAAAATCCAAAATTATTGAAATTTATAACCATTGAGCAAGAACAATTTTTTGAAACAATTTTCTCAAGGGTGGGCAAGTTAAATATATGATAATTACCCTCATTGTTAATTCAATTATTATAATAATAATAATGATACAAAAGTTCAATATTTCAATATTAAGAAGGACAAATCCCCCATAGTAAAAAATGATTTACATGAACCCATGATGCAAAACCTTTTTAATATAATATTAAAACGAACATTAATGATAAATTCATATTTGTGAAAGCCTAAGTTTGCAATTTATGAAGTTATCATAAGTTTGACACAAACATAAAAACTTTTAACTATATTGAAGTTATCATAATCTCGACACCATACCCTTTAAGCTGGCCTATTTTTCAAATGATAACTACTTATTAATAATCTAATAATACAAAAAGTATGGTTTGTGATTGTTTTGCTTTAAAATGGTTGAAAAAATTAAAAGAATTCAACATATTGAGTACACATGTCTCAAATTTAGTACACCCTTACACATTTTTCTATGCTTCCAAGTACAATATTTATAAGAGAAATTAATTTTATTGCATATTTATTTATATTATTATATTGAAAAGATAAAAATAATAAAAAATAATATATATATTTTAAATAATTTGAACATAAAATAAAAACAAAACAAAATGTCTAAATGAAATATATAATTAAATTAATTTATTTCTAAAAATAAACTATGAATTAAAAGTAACAACACTTGACATTGCATGTTCATGTCTTTTTTTCTTAAATTATTACATAAATTTAAAGTCTCAATCGTTCACAACATGAGAAAATTGATATTATTATTGTAATGCTAGTGGAAAAACCTGTGAACCATTTAATTGATATTATTATTGTAATGCTAGTGGAAAAACCTGTGAACCATTTATGAAACCAACGTTTTGGACTCGCTAGGTGAGTCCATCATCAGAGCAATGAGATCAGTATTTTGAGAAGAGAGTCGTGAAACTTATGGAGCTATAAATAGTAGTTTAAAAGAAATTTGATATCTATTTGTATTATAATGTCGGTTTGGTTTGTGATTATAAATTAATAAAATATTTATTTGTTTATTTTTTTTTATTTTTTTTTATAATGACTTCAAAATTTTTTGTTATATATATTATCCTATGTGTTAATTATATTTGTTATATCTATTATTTTATTGTGTTAATTATATTCATATATTATATTATTATTATTATTGTTTATATGATTATTATTAATATTATTTATAATATTATTGTTTATTGATTGTTTATATGATAATTATGTTAATATTATTATTATGTGTATATATTTATTTTATTGTTTAATTATTTATGTAATTATTATTATATTATTATTATTAATATTATTGTTATATGATTATTATTGTTAATAATATTAATATGTGTTAAATATTTATTTGCTATATATATTTATTTTATGTGTTAATTATTCATATAATTAACCCTTAAAATATATGTATTTTTTTTTTTATATATATTATTTTATGTTTACTTATTCAGATAATTATTATTATGATTATTATGATTATGCATATTGATATTATGTTTATGTGATTATTAATATTATTTTTATAAAGATATATTATTCTATTATTTACTTTATTTATTTATTTTTATTTATATTATTATTATTATTATTAATTATTTTTTTTAATTTTATGAAATGTATATATAAGTGTGATACTTGTTATAAATTAGTTAGAAAGTGATGGATTAATTAATGTTTTTTATTCTATTTAATAAGGGTTTCCAGGTGCTGCTTAATTTAAGACTGTCATCCATGTTCATGTTATTGGAGGATTTCTCAATTTCAATTGCCTCTTTCACCCTTCTTTTTAAATAATAGTCTTCCCTGTGGACTAATTTTGCTTGTTCCATGCAGATATAATGTGAGGTGAAACATGCGTGCTCTGCTAGACCTAATTTTTCCGACCTATTTCTTGCAATATCATTGATGTGTTCTTTAAAGCTTATACCAAAGGATCTCCCTGTTTCACCTATATAAACTTTACCGCACGAACAGGGAATAAAGTATACTCCTTTGTGATTTTTTGGGTCTAATAAGTCTTTAGCAGATTCAAGCATGTTTCTTAGGGTGATGGGGGGCGTAAAGGCAACCATAATGTTATGTTTGGCAAGAACTCTACCAATTTTATCAATGGTTCCTTTAATATATGGTAAGGAGATTGTAGGGTTTTCAAGAGATTTTCTTTTCTGTTTATTGGATATGGAATTTTTAATTGTTTTTTGGATAATGTGATTTTGATAGCCATTGTTTACAAAGACCTCATGGAGATGGTTAAGTTCTTCCTCTCAATGTTCAGGGTCAAAGATTCTGGAGGCTCTGGTGGCTAGGGTTTTGATGACACAAATTTTTTGTTTTGGATGGTGGTGGGAGTCTGAATGAAGATATCTGTCAGTGTGTGTCTATTTTCTGAAGACTTGGTGACTTAGTTTGCCATTTTTCTTGGTAAGGCGGACATCTAAGAAGGGGAGCTGGTTGTCTTTTTCAATTTCAATAGTAAATTTTATGTGTTTAGAAAGGTTGTTTATATGAGCTAAAAATTCCTTAAGTTTGTCCAAACCATGGCACTATTTAGCGAAAATGTCATCTACATGATGTTTCCATTCTTCAGGGGTAAAGGGGAAGGACCTAAGGGCCATATACTCAAAGTGTTCCATGTATAGATTGGCACTTAATGGAGATAATGGAGAGCCCATTGCAACGTTGTGTGTTTGCTCATAGATTTTTCCTTTGAAGCTGAAGTATGAAGATTTAAGGCAAATGCCTATAAGTTCTAGCGTTTCAAGGTCAGTGATATTCTCCACTAGCATTACATTCTACCAGCCTGTATGGAATCTCTTTTTAATACTATTATTATTACTGCTATTATTTTTATTATTATCATTATTTGTAACTCTCATGACCTATTAAAAAATTAGCATTAGATTTTTATGCCACTAAAATCAAAGGAGTAAATTTTTTAGTTCCTTTTGTACAACATGCACCATATTATATTATATTATATAAGAAGGTAACTTAAGGTATACTTACTTAGGTTTATATAGTACCATGAGTTAAGTTGTGAAAAAAAAAATAATGGATTAATCATTGTTTATAATATTTGTATTTTTATTTTTAAGGGTTAATTAGAATCTAAAAGTATAATTTTAAATATTAATAATAAAATTATTCAAATTTCTTTTGAAAAAATGAATTAATTGTTTGACCTATTTTAGACTTATCATATGACAAGTTAGTGTCCTTATCACCTTGCAACATGAACTTTCATTTTCCCAATTCACTTCACATAATAATTTGACATCATGTCCAAGCATGAAATTTTTTCCATTGATTTTCGCAAGAACCTATATTCAATAATCCTTATGCATTTCAAAATATAAAACTCAAAACTCAAAGCATGAAAAATTTTCTATTGATTTTCGCAAGAACCTATATTCAATAATCCTTGAAGAAATTTTTGAAAAAGTGAACTAATGACTTGACCTATTTTAAACTTATCATATGACAAGTTAGTGTCGTTATCACCTTGCAACATAAATCATTATCATAAATTAATTGTTCCCACACATTAATTTTTAGAAATAGAGTTTAAATAAAAAATAAAATGTATTTGCAATTGCTTTAAACTATACTAAAACCATTTAAACTATTATTTTTTTTTTTTTTTCTAAGTGAGATTAATCTATTAATATGATACAAAAAAGGTAATTACAGAGAGGCCTGGCCTCCAAAGTACTGAGCAACAACCATTATAAAATAATTCGGTCTAGCTGTGACTGCCCCAGTAAAGGGGAAACTAGTCCAGGAAATAAAAAATACCCACATATGGGTTAACAGTTTGACCAAAAAACAAAATGACATCTCAGACATTGCATAGATCTAATCATAAAACATAAGTTTAACCGTAAAATCCCAGTCAGCATGAGAAGCATCCACCTAGCAAAAAACGTGACCCCTAGCTGCCAAGTGTCAGGGCTAGAGGTTGTCTGGGGCCAGTTCTTCTTCAATCCTACACGCATATTTGTACCAATCATCCTCTTCAGTTGACGTGTCCTCGCGCTGAGTTGGGTGGATGGTTTCAGCGTTCCCCATGCCCGCATGTAGGCCAGACGTGTCGCTTCATCAGCTGCCAGAAACCTGGGTGTCACCAAGGTTTCTCCCCACTGCTTGCTAATTTCCAACCAGTGCTTTGCCATGCAGCGTGGCTCTATCAACGTTGGGTCGTTGTTCGCCTGGGCTGCAAACACCTCTGTTGCTTGGAGCTGCCCTGTTCAGCTCTTCGTTGTGTGTATATAGAGGTGCCGACGAGTCCATTTCTTTAGTAAATGTAATAGTTACAGTAGCGGTGATGACGGGCAGGTTCAGAGTGCTGTGAAAACGAAATTGAGTGGTATGGGGTGTTGGATGTGAGGGGAGGGGGAAGTTTGCTATATGAACTACAACGTCCCTCTGTTCGGAACCTTGAAATCGAGTTCTTCCCCTTCCACTATGGGTGTATGGATATTGACCGTGGAAAGAGCTGAATGGATTGGGATTGTCTGCTGAAGAAGCAGGGGAAACAGAGTTAGGGCTTGGAGTTGCAGGAGGGAAGATGCTTCCATCGCGTGTGCCTCCCCTCCTGCTTTGCATTCGATGACGAACCATGGCAGGATTGAAGGCAAGGATGGCAGCAGGGGTGGTGGTGGAATAATTGTGTAGAGGATGGACGGAGGAGGGCTGAGCAAGATATAAGTTGCAGAGCCTGGTTTAAGAATAATGAAATCCATTACCTAGGTCAATGCAGCTTAGCAACCAGCATCGACAGCCAGTGACAGTGCAAGAGCATGGTTCAGAGGCTTGCGGAGTGCAGACACAGTGGAACAAGGGGGGAGGGATAACATAATGCTCTGCAAACTCCATAGCTATGAAAGAGGTGGAGTAGTATCGGCCTTGGGATGCATCTAATGGCTCCTGTAAGGTGCCTTGAATGTGCCTCAGATGGGCTTGGGGGAGGACGCAGGCGGCCATGTGGCCAGCCCATTCGCTGCCCGACTATCTTGTCGAATTAATTACCTGTATAATCACTCACATCCGAGTATTTAAACTATTATTATTAAATAAATGATGATCCATAAATTATTTACATGTAATCATTGTCATGCACATTGAATTATTCCCAGCCTATTATTACATAGAAAAGTTTCAATGTAGAATAAAAGTTTATGATAATTATTTGTCATGATGATATTTTCTACCATAAATTTCAAGGGTAAGAGATGCCACTTCTTGAGTAGAAATGTATGACAATATATTAGAAGGATCACCATAAAAAGAATCAAAGGTTTGTAAGGACTCGGGACACCACATATCTCCACAATGGTATGATATTGTCCACTTTGGGCCTAAGCCCTCATGGATTTTTTGGACTTACCCCAAAAGGCCTCATACCAATGGAGATATTTGTCCATCCTTATATACCCATGATCCTCCCCACTTCTAGTCAATGTGGGACTTTGGTCGTATACCCAACAATCCTCCCCTCGAACAAAGGACCATCGAGCCTCCCCTCAAACGATTATCCATCCGTCCACTCTCTACCAACTAGGGTTCTCCGCTCCAATGCGTTGGAAGCACACGCCTTACATGGAACACCACTTGCCTCGAGAGCTTGCTCTATCCAAGGTAACTCCTCTTCATCGTGTTGGGACCAAGACACATCCATGAAGAATCTGGAGCACACCGCCTATCTAACTGAGTTCATTCGCGGATCCCATCATGATATTACTGAGGCCCACCACCTTCGTTTGGCATTCCGAGGATTCATCCACTTGGCTAACTTCGGGGCATGGCTCTGATACCACTTGTAAGGACTCGGGACACCACATATCTCCACAATGGTATGATATTGTCCACTTTGGGCCTAAGCCCTCATGGATTTGCTTTTGGACTTACCCCAAAAGGCCTCATACCAATGGAGATATTTGTCCATCCTTATATACCCATGATCCTCCCCACTTCTAGTCATTGTGGGACTTTTGTCGTATACCCAACAAGGTTGCCCTAGGACCTACTACCATTTGGCTTGGAGTTCTCTTTGAGATTGGAGCAATTTTGGATCTACAACCTTCTGAGCTCAGGGTTCAGATCAATGATTGAGGTGACAATAAGTAAGTTTCCAATTGTATCTATGCTCGTATAAATTAATGGGAAATTTGAACACTCGATAGTTAAGTGGGTTTAGACATCGATTATGAATGCAAACGAAACTTTATGAAACCTTGGAAGTTAACCCAATTAAACCATACATGTCACATATACGTTAACACCTTGAATAACTCAATAAAAAAAATATTCTACTTACATGTCACCGCTTATCTATTACTCTAAAAATTATGATTTGATGTCACAACACAATATCACTATTGAAATTATTGTTATGTAAGTCATTTAATTTATTAAAACTCAATGGTATGAACCATCGAGCCCAACCATGGAACATTAATATCATGTATGATGAAGTTACATAGAGTGTAAATTCTTTTGAAGAGATTTAATTGTGACATGTATCAGGTCAAATACCATACATTAGTTTTCGCAGGCAAACATTAAGTATTGATACTAATTCATATGTGTGGTTCTCGAAAATTGCAAGGCACCCCTCCAGATGCACATCAATCTAGAATTCCACACGACAATCATCTAAGGATTGCCTCATCTGATGGTCATCCGATGGCTGTGATCACTTGTCAACGAATTAGGTAAATGCCTTGTTGGGTTGCTGAAAACATAATTCATTTTGTTCCTTTCCGTCGGCTCTGATGGCTCTACAACTTTCGTTTTCCAGTTGCTTCTCCTAGGCAAAGGGAGTGCAGAAACTAGGCGAAGTAAATGCTCCTCAACACTCAAACCCTATTATGCACCAAATCAATTAGGAAATATTTAGTTTCTTGCTCGCTAGGTTGTTGTGCCATCCATCCAAGAATTTTGCTTCCCACATGGAGAATACTCCCTCACCACCGACTCAGGTAATGTTTACTCTTCTATTTTATTGTCTGTTAGTTTTTCCATTTGTTGTAAATTTTGAGCTAAATGCCTTCTACCAAATTATTCCTAATAAACAGACTATTCTTGAAGGTGGAGAGGATGTTTACCAAGGTTTTTGCCTTCATTACGCAAGAAATGTTGGCCACTCATCTCCAGGTTAGCGTTCCAATAACTCTTGTTTTTATACTTGCTTGTCCTCAGAGGACCATGGTGGACAAACTGTTTTGGGGAAAACCTTCTAGGTTTCAGTTCCCTCTCGTATGTAAAATAATTTCCTTTATATTTGTTGGGGTTTGTCATAGGTTTGTCATACCATTGATGTTCACCTGCGAGATACCAGAGGGTAGGCTCCAAGCCTTTCCTTGACCTACTTGCGCTAAGGGTTTGGGTGGATTTGTATATTTTGAATGGTTTTTGTGTTGATGGTGTTACACAGGTTGCGACTTTGTTATTGGTTAATGTTATACACAAAATTCTTATATAAATAATCTTAGAGCCTAGGTTGATCTCAGGTTGAAGGGAGGCAAGCTTAGGATAACTACAAACCATGCTTAACCTGGTAGCTAGCCCTACTAGGTCGGGAGATGGCTCTCTCCTTGTCAATCTCAGTTGAGATGACTGAAATAAGAATAGATTTTAGGCTAGATATAGTAGCTCTAAGGTTTTTTGGTTGATTTTGAAGGTTTGGTTGCTAGATCAAATGGAGCAGGCAGCTTGGGTCCAAGAAATCAAATCAGAATTGCAGGGTGTTCTGTGGGGCGAGGTAGGTAGGTGTTTTAGCACTCGGATTTAAGTGTGATGGTGAGTCTAAGACTGGTTTTTTATAAATGAAGTGAACTGGAATGACTATGAATGACTAAAAGATATGTGAAATAGGTCAACAGGTATATAGCATGAGGGACAAATGAAATGAAACCCTACCATCAGTTGATCTATGACATAATGGAGTGCAGCTCATCAGAATGGGACACCTAATATGAAAAGCAAAAGAGAAATTTGATCACTGATGGCAGTGTGAAAGCACTGCCACTAACAACTACCATAATTTTGTATATGGCTCTATTATTAACTTAGAAAAATATATCTCGCTCTCTTTATTAATGAAGTTATTCCATGGAATATCATTCCTCATGAATGTACAAAATGTTGAATTTAATTACAGGTCCAATCTGTTTTTGGTTTATCTTTTCCTCTATATTTTTGTTTGAGATGGGGGCTGACAAGCTAACCTCGGCACATATTTATTCTTTCCAGGTTTCATAAATTTTGTGTTATTTTCATTACGGTTTCTAGATTTGGTCCCTATAGTTATTTTCTTAGGTTTTTAATTAATGGCTAGGGACAAATTATACATTGCGAGCCTAAATGTGGCCACAATGTGTTGTTATTTCGTTCTTGTATTTTCTGGCACCGCCTCAAGTTATTTGAGGTTTGTTGTGACTTGAAGTTATATATATGGATATAGAATGTCTGTTGGTTTAGGTATCCTAACCAGCTTGGCTGGGCGTAATGGACTTAATTAAGTTATGATCCTTTTAAATTCTAGATGTTAATATATGAAATGTATTGTTATTATATTCCTTTTTCAATTCCCGTGAATGAGGGTTTCACCGTCATAAATGGTTTTATGTTTTGGTTTTGTATCAATAATCAATTTTATCTCGCTATTTTGAATATATCACAGACAAGTATAGTTTTCATTTGCTGGTTTTGTTTTGTCTTTTGTACAACCACTATTTTGTTTGTTGTCTTTTACTTCTTGTCTTCGTTAGGTTCACAATTCATTTATAAGATTAATATTTATGCTTCGCTCATCCCTATGGTATACGCGGTTTTGGTCTTATTATTCAATTGAAGAAATTAATGCGAGGTTGCATTGAATGCAGATAGGTCCCCAGGTTGTTGGTTAGTCCGACTCAACCTGGGGACTAAACATGATAATTATTTCACGTTTTTATATATTTGATAATATTTCGACTTACTAAGATTCACTAATTGTTTTGGTGTTCTATAAATTACCAATTCAACTTAACTTATCTCTTAATAGAAAAAATGCAAAAGTTCCATAGTTGTTTCTTTAATGTGCATGCTTATTTTTTAATGAGCATGCTTGTTCCTTTAAAGTAGAGCATACTATTACTTAAATCTTTCCTTTAAAATTTAAATAAATTTGCATATTATTATTATAGACCTCGGGACGACCTTCTGACTAGTCCACTGTGAGGCTAGGTCAAAGGACTAACTCGGGTTTCTAAGGTATAAACCTATCATCTTTTCCTATTAACATGCATAGTAGGCACACTAAATAGGCACATTAGGCACACTAGTTGTTTTCAAATTAACAACTCTTGCACTAAATAGCTAGATTAACATTCCAATTCATACTTTGAATAGAAAATGTCATTTAGTCTTCTTACTCGTTTGAAGACATACGACATATGACCACTGTAGTATTCCTCTGCAACTGTAGTATTTGTCTCCAACGCCAAGCTTAGGAAGCACACCCCACCCATGCAATTCAGAGTTCTATGCCAGCAGCTAAGTTGAACAAAGAAGAACAGAACAACTCAAGCTTCCATAAAATATGAAACTTTGCAAGCATGCAAGTGGTCTCAACATCCACGATGATGGCAACCGTTTTCCAATCCACCCCCACCCCACCCATTTTAGCATCCACTTCTACAAACAAGAAGAACAGAACAACTCAAGCTTCCATAAAATATGAAACTTTGCAAGCATGCAAGTGGTCTCAACATCCACGATGATGGCAACCGTTTTCCAATCCACCCCCACCCCACCCATTTTAGCATCCACTTCTACAAACAAGAAGAACAGAACAACTCAAGCTTCCATAAAATATGAAACTTTGCAAGCATGCAAGTGGTCTCAACATCCACGATGATGGCAACCGTTTTCCAATCCACCCCCACCCCACCCATTTTAGCATCCACTTCTACAAACAATAACCAGTAAATACTGGTAGAAGTAGTCATTAACCTTCATGTTTTTTTCATTTAACTTATACCATACTAAACTACCTTAATAATTTAGTTGTAACATAGTAAATTTATTCGCAGAATGATGAGTCAACTTAAAAATGCTTAGTCAACTTAAAAGTTGAGTGTACCTCGAACACTTTGCCAGAGGTATTTAGGTTTATTCCACTCGGGTGCAGTAAAATCATTATAACTACATACATGGTGGGTGCAGTAAAATCATTATAACTACATACATGGTGGGTGCAGTAAAATCATTATAACTACATACATGGTGGTTTTCGTGTGTATTCATGAACTATTCATCCACTTCATGGAAGCCAAATACAGTAAGATTTAACTTTAACTTTAGCGTATTATTTTAACAACAATTATAACTTTAACTTAAACTTTTAACAATAGTTATATTAATATTAACTTTTTCCTATATTAAATAACTAATCTTCACAACGTGTTAGTGCAGCCACCAACACTTCCACACAATCTTACCACGCATTTAGACTTTTGCTTTATTTTAACAACAATTATAACTTTAACTTAAACTTTTAACAATAGTTATATTGTAGAATTGAGACTTCTGTGATTTGTCATAGTGTATAAGGAGAGCTTCAGCATAAATCACATGAGAAAGAATTTCTGCCAACGTGTTTCGAACCAACCAATGTGGTTCATCGTCAGGGCAAGATGAAAATACAGATCTAGCTCATCGATTTAAATAGTCTAAGCAGAGACTCCAACGACTCAAACACTCTAACGGCTATTTAATCATTCAAGAACCCTAGTCAAACGACCTCTAATTAATTTGAAATTAAAATATTATTATATTTTAATATTTAGTAATACATTAATTTAATTTAAATATTACATTATAATAAATATTATAATTTAATATTTATTTAATTAATTCATTAAATCTAACCTAAAAATATATATATATTCTAATAAATTAATTATTGTACCTAATCTTCTACAACGCCCTATTTATTATTATTGTTATCCTAAATTATAATTAATCTTATTTATAATTAATATATAATTAATTATATAAATGATGGATATTTATAATTAATATTAACTTTTTCCTATATTAAATAACTAATCTTCACACCGTGTTAGTGCAGCCACCAACACTTCCACACAATCTTACCAGGCATTTAGACTTTTGCTTTTCTGTTTTCCCAATGATGGATTAAACACTTAGACGAAAAATATGTTAGGCATATTCGCTCTTCATCAAATCCATCTATCAATTATCAACCCAGAACAAAAATCAACTTACCCTTTTCCACCCAAAGTTTACATATATACTCCTATCAACAAACACAAATTAGAAAATCAAAGTTGATCAACCACTGCTTGACTAAGAGGCTTGTGAGCCTCGAAACCATTTGCCTTGCAAAAGATTTTACGTGTCCTCCCCCAAAGAGGTGATCCAACCCATCCATCCATTTTCTAGAATCATACATCCAAGCGTAGATCCAACCCATCCATCCATTTTCTAGAATCATACATCCAAGCGTATATCCTAACAACTGCAAGAAATTTTGCTTTGAGATGGCACAAAGGACGAGGTTAAACAAGAGGAAAGGCGGCCACAGCTAAACAACTCCAACATGAGTAAGTTGCTTGGAAAATTGGAATGCCGAAAGCTGGGGGAGAAGTAGGTGAAATAATCTGAACTCAACCCTCGATGGCAACCAAGGTTGTAGGCCTGAACTCCACATCATTGCGATGGAACTTTGTGGTGATGTGAGATATATAGAAAATATAAATAATAAATTTAAGATTTATTTTATTATATAAATTAGAATAATTATTTATATTTATAATTATTATATTTTAGAATTTTATATTTAAATTTAATTTGTAAGTATGTAAAAAATAATATTTATAATAAATTATTTTTCTAAGTTATATATATATATATATATATATATATATATATATATATATTTATTTATATTGAGTATAATTTAAAATTGTTTTTGTTTTGCTCAGAGCTTATTTTTTTGGACATAAGGAAACAAGTTAACGATCTAAGTCCTGAAGTATATGATAAGAATGATAGTCTGCCCCCTTAAGGACCACCAATGAGGTGATTACAGGTAGCATGGTTTTCCTTGAAAAACAAAGATGAGTCAAGCTACATTCACAAATTGTAGTGAGTGATGAGTGTCTCCACTGTTGATTTAACAATTGAATCATGATAAATATTCTCATTGTTTGAATATATGTATATATACAAGCAATGCATATCACATTAAAAAATAAATTAAAAAAAAAAAAATCATAAAACATATTAAAGAAAAATGTCAAGCACATACATATGTAATTATTTTGAGAGATTTAACTCAAAGTAAAAACAAACCTCTTTTTACTATTAAACTTAAAATAATTTTGCACTTGCAGATATTCTATTCCTTTCCCGACTTGATAAATACAAAATTAAAATTGATTCTTAAAAATATTATTTTATATAAATATAAATTTCAAATATCTATATATAATTATTTATTTTATTTTATATTTTATTAAAATTATATATTAAAAAAATGCATAATTTGCAATTTAATGACTACAGATATAGTAAGCCTGTCAGAAACACCGTAGTGAAATAAACAGTGAAAGAAATAAGAAGCTGAGATCATAAATGTAGCTTTTAGTCTTCACCAAATAATTAAACTATTTTAAGAGAGATCCAAACTAAATCCCACTGCCAGTAAATCATGCTTCTTCTTCCATTTTTTAACAGCTTGTTTAGACTAGAAGAAACGCATTCTCCTGCATTCCTAAGAAACGCTGGCCTTAAAGACCTCTTTTCGGAACCTTCTGACATATCTGGGCATTGTAGGCCCCTATGGAGATGAAGGGCTTAACAAAAGCTGTTGATTCATTCTCCCCCACAAAGATCTGGGCAATGTAAGCCCCTGTGCAGATGATAAGGGGTTTAACAAATGAAGCTAGTGATAGCAACACCTTAGGGGAGGAGATATTAGAAGGGAAGGAGATATTAGAGGAAGAAGATGTGGTTGGAGGAGATACTAGAAGCGAAGGAAATATTAGAGGAAGAAGATGTTGTTGGTATGATAAGGGTGATTGGGTTTTAAAAGTAATGAAGCCAATGAGTTTATTATAAGTATTATTATTATTAAAGTCACCGTTAAGCTAGACACCAAATTGATGTATGGGACTTTTTTGTTTGTGGGACAAGGAACTCACTAATTAAGATCATAACTAAGCCAGACACCAAATTGGTTACCAAATTAGTGTATGAAACCCCTTTGTTTGTGGGACAAGGGCCAAGCCAGACACCAAATTGGTGTATGAGACCTGACTACTAAGTCTACGAAGGCATACATACTCAACCCCTCCAGTTTTGAACCTGCGACCTTTTGGGAAGAGACACATGCTCTTAACTATTAGGCTCACTCAATCTTTATTAATTTTTTTTATATATTAATTAATTAAATTTAAATATGAAATTCTATAAAATATAATAGTGATGGTTATGAACCATTAATTTAATTTATATGATAAAATCAATTTTAATTTACATATATTATTTATATTTTATATTTTAAATTTATATGATAAAATCAATTTTAATTTACATATATTATTTATATTTTATATTTTAAAATATTTTTTATTTCTAATTATATGTTTATTAATTATATGCCTTGAAACATTATGATTATAGATATGAACAATTATTATTTTAATTTATTTTAATGTGATATGCATATTATGATTTTTTTTATTTAAAAATTTGTTTATAATTTTATTAATAAAAAATTATGATACAATAGATTTATTATTTTTATTAAGGTTAAGTTTTTATTATTATTTTTAATTGAGTGGACATTATGTTTTATTATTATTACTTTTGGTCTAACTTAAGAGACAATGTTGTAAATATGTGAAATTCATTGTAATTTTTAGAGTGGAGTTTAAGGCCAAGGCTTCATTAGTGAATGCATAAGAGTCTAAGTGGTAGTTGTATTTTCCATGATAAGCTGGTGTATAGGGAAAATGCAAAATAATATAATATCCACTAAAATGATTGTTTGAGAGGGCAACAAGGCGACTATGACACCACTAAAGGGGATTGGATGATTTGATCTTGACCTTGTGGGTTTGCGTACTATGCTTTCTTTCTCATATTTTCTCACAACCTTGACATCAATCTTGATCTGCGGGTGTGTGCTGTGTCCAAGTGCCATTTTTGTCATATCACGAGAGAGAGAGGGGGGGGAGAGCACCCATGCAAGACAATATCTTCCATTATCTCTCACATGTAGATTTTTAACATAATGATTAGGCAACCATTTATGGGCATGCAGAAGGAGGAATTTCTCATGTTATGGAGATGTTTCTCTATGATTCTCGTGGTTATTATGATAGTTATTATGACTATGAATGACAAAAGCTCTCCATGTGTTGGTAGTTAGTAAGAGCTCATAGAAGTGGGGAAGCTCACTACCTTGAAGAAAATGGGATGGTTGGAGAGAAATACCATAAGTGGAATGTCCATAGTAGTTGAGGGAAAATATTGAATATCCCTATCTAGTTTCGCATTAACTCTTAGAAGAGGCTAAGTGTATTTTCTTCCAATTTGCTATCAAAATGTGGATAACATTTTGACCTCTTTTTGCAGACACTCAAGAGCATTAGAAGGGAAGAACGTGTTGAGACATTGTTGAGCAAAGAACGGTGAATATTTCTAATGTCTTATGAGGCAGTGGAAGAGAGTGCCATGGCTGGTCTGAGTGTTGAAGGAGGGCCTCAAAATATCTGTAGTGAGAATATTGGCTTGTCATGAGAGTAATGGGTTGGATTGAGTGGTTTGAGAGCCTTATAGGAGGTCCCTTTGCCCTGGGGTCATTATGGTTTGGGTTGGGGTTAGAATCCATAACTAATTTCTATGGTTAGATGTAAAATATAGCATCAAAAAGTAATTTGGTGGACATGGATTTATTACATGTAACTATTCATGGTTATTTGTGTGGATTGTTTTTTCTATTTTTATTATGCCTTGAATTGAATAGGTAATGAAATAATTCTAAGTATGCATTTTTATTTCTATTGTTGTTTTACGTGGAAAAGTAGCATTGGATGGGTAAGAAAGGCATCCCAGGGTTGCCCCAATTTAATATTAGACAATTTGGAGTTGGGAACATGCCTACTATTTTTCAGAATCAAAGAACTGATGCCATTGTTTTAAGAAGAGGATATCATTGTCCTAGTACCATATCCCCTTAGTGATCACATCACCATCCTTTCCATTCCCAAAAATAAATTTGATCCATCCTCTAACAAGTAGGAGAAATATTGGGGCATATCCCAATTGTTCCTTGCACAGTTGGTTGTCCATTTAGACACGGTCTTATCAGAGATGACCCTCCCATGGAATTTACCAATAAGGGTAGTATCAAAGTATAACAAACATCGTTAACCATCACATCTTCTTTAAGAACTAGTTACATATTTTCTTTTAACATCTTTACAAATGAACTCTTCCATATCTTCTTCATTTGGCACCTTACCTTAGTAGGTTTCAATTGCCTTGATCTTGGTCTCCTAAATTTAATATTTATTCAAAACACATATCTACTTAATTGTCCAATTATTATACTTTTAAGAACTATTTTGGTCATAATTTTAGATCGTGATTTGATTGATTTTGGTCATATATGGTTTGAAAAGTGGAATAGTTAGACTACATATGTACAACCAATTGTCTATACTCAACACTTATTCTCATCACATTATTAAGGTTCTCTATACGTTGGATTAGATTCTGCCCTAGGTTTAGGTCATTACCCACTCCATTCACATTATTATGTATACCATATCCAATCCATGCTTCCTCTCAAAATAATCATTTATATTACTCCTTGTTAGGGCTTGTTTTAGTCTTGCTAGATTAAGAAGACCTATGAATACCCTCCACAATTCCATCAAAATTGATCTCTCAGTTCATCGTGAATTTATCTATCCATATCTTAAGATTATTAACAATATTGGTACAATATCCCCCTTCAAGGATCACAATGATGAGCATTGCTAAGTGATCATAATATTCGTTCTAGGGTAATATTGTAGGGTCATGGTAGGAGAGATTATCAAACTTGGGTCATGTAATAACGTGATTCAAGTTTATCTTGTGCTCACCCCTGATATGACAAAATTCCTATAGGTAGAGATTTATTTAGTAAGTCATCACTTTCAATTAAAATAGGGTTATGCCTTCTTTCTCCCATAGGGAGTTTCACCATACAAATGCAATTTTCCAACTGTCACTGCTTCCCTTCCATCTTCCTCTTCCATCTTGTCTACATTTCACCTTAGACCTTCAAATTCAAATCCTCGAGAGTAGATACAATGGAAAACTCACATTGGACCTCCATTGGAGCTTTGAAATAGTCCACTAACTTATCCTCCATTTCCATATCTCATTTAATGTCTATTATTTTTGTGAGTTATTTCATACCTTATGTTTTATTGTTATAATATATTCTCTTGCAAATCTTTATTTTTTATATTTTACAATAATATGGTATAAGATCTATGTGTTTTGATGTTGGGGAGATCTAACTGTTTTCATCACATAATACATTATGTGGGCAAGATGAGGTGGAGGTAAAGGGAACCCTATGTGCTTTTCAAGTTTCCCTTGTGATTTATGCATGATTCCAAATAAATATCATGACAATGTTAAAGATGTTATCAAGTCATAATACGATTTAGCCCAATTTTACAAGTGTTTGAAAAACTTATAAGAGAGTTTGGACACTTAGTTATAGACTCGTGAAATAGATTTTTTAAAGACTAAAAAATTATGTTGCATGTTGTATTGAAAGCTAATGTTGAAAAATAACAATATCATTAAACATGATATTTTTATAAGATAATTTTTTAAAACATATGTCTATGAGATGACCTTTCTTATGGCAATGAGTGCAAAATAATTGCATCTTCTTTGCAACATTGTTTCCATTATCCAATGAACCTCTGGTTTTCTGTCGCTTTTGCTTTGAAATTTTCCTGTATGTGGCCATTTTATTCGAACATCCTGAAACATTATAGTTATTCAAAGCACAAGAAGAACATGTAAATTCCCTCCAATTCTTATGTGAAGATTTACCATGTTTATCATAATCAAAAGAAACTTGATTAAAGGCAGATTTATACCTTGCACATTCACCCTTGTCACCTTCTTGAGGAGGTGAATTTGATGAGGTAGTGGCTCTCTTCGAAATACCAAAAATGGTTTCAATGACCTTAGAGCTTTCATCGTCCTGTTGTTTTCCATTTCCACTAGTTGCATGCTTATGAGCATCTTCTTGCAAAGTGGGTGTAAAACTTTTGCATTCCTCATGAACACAAATTTCACAAGCTTGAGGGTATGAACATGTAATTAATTTCCCTCTTGGAGCACTTTCATGTGGTTCCTTGGCTTTGGAGCATTCTCCATCATGTTGTCCATAACCAAGACCCAAATACCTAGGCCTTTCCTCAACAACAATTGGCTCAACTATGCCTTGTGCGTGCCTAACCCTTTACCTTCATAGCCCATCTTCATCAATAATTTGGACCCTATTCCTCTAGTGTGTTTTTCAAAATCACCAAAACATTCATTTTTAGAGGAAACTAAAGATAAACCTAAATTGCATAACTCATGTTCATGCACATACTTGGCTAGGGTGTCCTTGGCATCATGGAGTAAAGTCTCCATCTCAAGCATCTTTTCAAGAAGCTCTTTCTTCTCCTCCTTCATGGCCATCAATTGCTCTTGAAGTATAATGCTTTCCTTCCTACCTTCAATCATCTCTTGCACCATATCTCTCATAATGAAAAACTCTTGCAATATCTCTTCATCAAAGAATCTTGCTAAGGAAGAGAGATTAGAGACATCACTTGTTGAAGATGGCATCACAAGTGCAATGAATTAAAGAGATTCACAACGAAAGATTCACAAACATCCTTACTGTGATTTGAGAACCAAGCTCTCAATCTTGAGCTTCTCCTTGCTTCAACTTGTACACACAAACTTGCACACAGTTAAATGATCATTGCACAATTTCAAAACCAATTGCTAATTCTCTAGCTAACCTTGGAAAACCATCTCAGGGTTCAAATGAGCTAACAAGTGCTTTGATACCAACCTGATCTGAAATCTTGGGAAAACTTGTTAATTATAAGCAAGCTCCCTCATCAGTTAAAAATATGTTTAGGATCGTCTCATTTACCCAGTTATGCAAGAGGTTTATGTGTCAAGTTTTATGTCTATTATGTGAGTGATTTATGAGTTAATTAGATGATTAAAAACACATGTACAACAAATGAAATTGTAAACAAAATACACAACAAAATCATACACATAACTGATAAATGAGTTCACCCCATCCTCTTGAGCTACATCTCTTGGGACCTCCTTGAATGGCTAGGTCCTATTGGAATTATTTGGTCAAATGTATGATTACAAGCCTCTGATACACTCCAGTGGCTTTGAAAACTATACCATTGTGTTCAGAAGGCCCAAAAACCCAAAAAATGACTATTCAATCTCTGAAAACTGACTCTTGCTGATCTAGGCTTGAACTCCTTCCCTGGTGGCCCTAGGTTTCCGTGAACTTACCCATAGAAAAATCACATGTAGAAGTGCCCAACTGCCTCTGCAGCCCGTTCCACTGTCTTCAGAGCATCAAAATGATCTAGGAATGACTATTAATTTTTTTAAATTGGTCGAAAACTGACTAATCTATGACTTTCTCCAGTTTTGCCTAAAAAGCCTCCACTAAAACTAGAGGAACTCCAGTTAGTCCCGCCAAATGTGGAGGCGGTTCCAGATTTGGCGGAATTTTCCATATCCTCTACCAAAATTAATTGCAGTTTAATTAACAAATAAGATTTTTTAATTAAGCATAAACATGTTTAGCGCTCCCACTAATCTGCTTAACCACAAAATGTGACATTAACTGTTATGGAGTGGTCACATGGGGAGTTGACATGGCGGTTACATTAAACTGGAGGTTAGCGCTTAACTGCTTGTGGTTTTGGTGGGTACCTGTCACATGTGGAGGTTTGCACCAACGGTTAACTCCAGTAGTTAACTCCATAACCATCAGTGCTTAAACTTTAACAACGCACATTTGGCATTAAATGTCAAGTATTAAGGTTTGGTGTAGCGGTGAGTGTTGTGGCTTGTGGAGTGGAGGTTGTGGGTTCAACCCCGACCTCCACCAATTTTTTTCCCAAAATGCATTGTTGACCTTTGAATAGTGGAGGGACACGTGGTGGCCTCCGAGCTTGCCACGTGGCACCCTCTCATTGGTCCACCACAAACCAATCAGATTCTGCCATATCACCAAACTGGAAACCAACAACACTAAGACACTTGGTTAGTCCTCATTGGGCGTTGACCTATTTGACTTTCCCACGTCACCTGCACAGACACCTGCCACGTCAGCAATATGGACTGTTGACTGGGCAGTACCTGCAATTTTTTTGTTGTTTGGTGAAATGGTCAGCAGGCTCTAACTTCCTCATACGAACCCTGTTTTGAGTGAAAAGAGTTCCGTTGGGATTGTATCACCAAGACAAATGCATTTGTTCATCTTTTGAGTGATTCTGAACACTTTTATTTTTGAGCAGATTTTGGCCCCTAATCCAAATTCCGATCATAGCTGAAGCCAAGTGAGGAGATGCCTAGGAATTCCATCTTGTCCTGGATGTACTTGTGTAGATAGCCATGGTGCTTGAGTACCAAATTCCGCTTAGAATCCTTGATACCCAATTTCGTGTGAAGGGTATGAAAAATATTTGTGAACTCCAACATGTGTTGGTCCCATCCCTTCTGCCACGTGGTCCACTTTATGTATTTATATTCATAACTCCCGACTGGGTAATATTATTCCTTGATGGCATTTCAGAAATAATTCCAAGTGAGTGCGGCTGAAAAAAGTGAGGGTTCTCTCTCATCCTTCTCTTCACAATAGGTTTCCCACTAGTCCTTGACATGGGGGGCAACTTTGAGGAGTGCAAAAATAATATTTTTCTGATTGGAAAAATCATGAACCGAAAAATATCCTTTCAACAGATTTAACCGTCTATCTACGACATTTGCATCTATCTGGCCTTCAAAGATGGGAATGTTAAAGTTGACTTGTACCTTAAAGGGAGTGGCACCTCCAAAGTGGTTGTTGGATGAAGATGTGTCACCTATGGGTAGCCGCCAAAGGATTTTGGCAAAGTTGTCCATCATCACATTCCTTTATCACTTGAGGGCTTCTTCGAGCAATATTTTGAAAGGATCTCTTGCTCCCTCATCTTTCTTTTCTTTCTCCATGGGAGGCTGTCAGGGTTTGTGAGGCTAGTCTTGCAAAGGTTCAAACAATTCGAGCTCTAACTCCTTATACCTTGACCTCGTTGGGGACATGCAAAGAAAAATAGAGAAAGAGCAGACCACTTTGATACCATTGATCAAGAGTTATGAAGGAACGCAACAAAACATAGATATAAACATAAGCACAATGATGCAGTAGAAATAAAACTTCATTTAATTAATATCAAAGAACTGAAATATGATTACATACATAATAGAAATGAACTGGCTCAGGTAATGGTAGCTTATCTCTGAGAAGAGATGTGGCAGATACATGCCTATGAACTGTGCTACAATGAGGTTCAAGGGCCTTTTTATTGCTAAACAACAAATGGAAACCCTAAACAACAAAAACCCTAACCTTAGGAGATGGAACACCAAGAGCTTAAAGGCCTTGTTGGGGTTAGTTAGGCCACTAACTTCCCGGGGTCGTAACCTGGCCATATGATCTCTGTTTGGCATGCATGATAGCTCGTTAGAAATATCTCTCAAAGTACTACAGGATTTATGGAAGGCCCTTGCCAATGGCAATGGGTTTGTGACGGACCTAAAAAAAACATTGTTTAGGGGGTCAAAACAACTTTGGAAGTTCAAGACCTGAAAAATTGCTAAAAATAGTAAACGCTTCTATAATCAAGGAAAATGATGAAACAGAATGGAGGTCTAGGTGGAATAGGCGGGAAGACACTAATATCCACCTGTATAATTCTTCCTTCGCATTACACATAAAACTAAGCTAATTTTGTGAATGACTATTTCGTTATTGAGTGCACTGACATTGTTATAACTAAGATTGCCACTAACCCCTGAGAAGTGTTCATTTTTTTTTAACATTTTATCACGGTGTTGTGTAATATGATAAATAATAAATATTTTCAATGCATCTAAGCAATTACTAAAGATCAATGAATCTTGAAGCATAAGATATTGGGTGGAAGGCAATTTCTGTCTTCCCTTAGATCCTAGGTGGAAGGAAATTTCAACGAAGACATCAATAACGAGCAAGCGGTAGCTGACTCTAGATCGAACGAATGTGATGAATTTGGCTCATTTGGTCCTCAATCCATCCTAGTAGTTGGATCCTTTGGTGAGTGCGGTTCCCAG
Source organism: Pinus taeda (assembly GCA_000404065.3). Classification (NCBI taxonomy): domain Eukaryota; kingdom Viridiplantae; phylum Streptophyta; class Pinopsida; order Pinales; family Pinaceae; genus Pinus; species Pinus taeda. The sequence continues at coordinate 189,781 of APFE030837903.1, read as the reverse complement.
CTCAAGTGTTCCCTTTATTTTTCACATTTTGTTGACTCCCCTGATAGCCTAAATCCATCAGGTGTAGATCCCATGTCAGCCCCCGACCTAGTAGACCATCCTATCCCTTCTTTGCATACGTGCTCTTCTCCTCCCTGTCTCTCCTCCACGCTTCTGTTTTAGTCGACATTCATCCCTTAGCCCTTGCTAGCTCGTCCAATCCTTCGCATCACTCATCCTGTCTGCCTTGCTCCAGCCCGCTCTCTTATCCTCCATCTCTGTCGAGATCCATGAACCCCTCCGCCACCCCGTCTTGCCCTTCCTCTCAATCTTTTCCTGCAGATGATTCTGGTAAAAGGGAGGTCGACCTCCAGCATGGTTCATCCACATTGGTTCCCCATTGTAGAGGTCGTATGTCATGTATGACCGACCCTTTGACTCCCCCGGTTCCCTCTTCTTCCAGTCCTCGAACCCTCTCTTCCCCCTACTATATTAACCACCGTAATATTTATTTTAATAATAATAATAATACTGATAATTTTATTATAACTTTTAGTAAATAATTTGATATTAAATATTAATAATAGCTCTTCAGATATTTTATAAAGAAGATGATAGAAAAGAGTTATTATAATAATAATAGATCAGGTCACAGTAAAGAATTTATTGAATCCAGCTATAATAATAAGAGAGGACTATGTATTTTAGAGAATAATAAAGATAACAAAGGTAATAATAATAATAATAATAATATTTACCCTATTAATAATAATATTAATCATCCTAATAAGAGTGTAATTAATTTGTCTAGTTTTTCTTTTCCTTCTCCAATCTTTAGACTTTTGGAGAAAGGATTAAATTTTTCCCTTGCTCCCAAGAAAATTCTAGTGACTGATATTATATGTGATGTCGAATATGGGATTAAGGACTTAATGAATAATATTAAAGATACTATTCGACAAGACTGTGTTGTTATCCTTAGGAAAGCAAAGCCCCCTAAGCATAACATTAGTAAGGAATAATTCGAAGCCCTAAAATCCTTGAATTAGAACTCATACATCATCGTTTTAAAAGTAGACAAAGGTGGGCCTATTGTCATCCTTAATAAGGAAGATTATTGGAAGAAGATGTTGGATCACCTGATCAATATCGGAAGCTACAGAAAGTTTGAAAAGAATCCCTTGAAAAAGATTTCTAGGACGGTTGCTCTCGCTATTAAATCCAGTAGCACCGTTGGCTTCTTTAGCCATAAGCTTATTGAGAGTAACCCTATCGCTCCTAGGATCTATGGGATCCCTAAAATTCACAAAGAAGGGACCCCCCTTAGACCCATTTTCAACACCATAGGTGGGCCTACCTATCTTTAAGCTAAATATTCAGCATCGAAGCTCAAGCCCCTGGTGGGCAGACAGAGTCCTTTGTCAAAGACTCTGAGTCATTTGTTAATGAATTGCAGGATATGAAATTTGAACCTGGAGACACTCTTGTTAGTTTTAATGTTGTTTCCTTGTACACTAGCATCCCCATCAAGGAAGCCCTTGATGTCATCTTTCACCTTACTGATCCTGACACTTCTAGATTAGTTGAGATTTTCCTCACCTCTACTTTTTTCTATTTTGAAGGTGAGTTCTATGAACAAACTTGTGCGGTGGCCATGGGTTCCTCGTTGTCCCCCATTGTTGCTAACATGTTCATGGAAGACTTTGAATCCAAAGCCTTATCCTAAGCTACTTTTAAACTAAACTTTGGAAAAATATTTGTTGATGACACCTGCTCCATTTGGCAGCATGGGCCTAATAAGTTAAATAGCTTTTTCGAACATATTAATAATCAGTCGAACTCCATAAAGTTCATCATGGAGCGTGAAGTTGATGGTTCCCTTCCTTTCCTTGATGTCCTCATCTCTAGGAAGGTTGACGGATCTTTCTCCCATTAGGTGTATCGAAAAAATACTCATACTGAGCAGTTTCTTCATGCAAGTTCCCATCATTTTCCTGCTCAAAAGATAGGTTTTCTCAGCACGTTAGCCACTTGTGCTATAAGGATTTTAGATGAAGACCACTTTTCTAAAGAAAAGTCCCATCTCCTTAATGTCTTCATCCATAATGGTTATAGTAGGAAATAGGGTGTTAAATCTTTCCTCAAATCTGGTAAGGGTCCTAAGGTTAAGACTGACACTATTGATCGACGTTCAGGAGTTCAGCTCCTCTTCATCCAAGGGAAAACTGACAAGATTGCGAGAATCCTGAAGAAACATGATGTTCTCTCAATCTTTAGACCCCTCAACACCATTAGAAGCTCCCTAAAGTTGTTTAAAGACCAAGTGAACCCTATGGATTTGAAAGGTGTTTATGTCGTCTCGTGTTCGTGTGGGACCTCATACATTGGTGAAACAGGTAGTTCTATTAACCAAAGGATTAAGGAACATGCTGCTCATATCAAACATGGGAAGACCAAATCTTCTGCTTTAGTGGAACATGCAGTGAAGACCAAGCATCATTTATGCATTGAGGAGGCTAAGGTCGTTGCAAAAATCTCTTATTTTCATCACTGCAAGTTTAGGGAAGCCATTGAAATTGAGTGGTACTTTAATAATATTAATAGGGATGACGACTGGAAAATTAGTAGCTGTCGGATTCCCACCCTCTCTTCTTAGTTTTTCTCCTCTCTATTTGAGCTTTTTATCCCCTTTCTTGTTTATTTCATACTCTATTTCCTTTTGTATGCTTCCTTTTATTGATTTCTATTGGAGAGGATTACCCTCTTTTTATTTATTTTATTAATTTTTAGTAATATTATGTATTCACGATGAGTTATTATTTAGTACTATTATTATTATCACTATTAACTTATTATTATTACTCACTTATTTTTATCTTTTATTTATTTATTTCATTATTATGTTTTTATTATTATTATTATTAATTATTTGAGATAAACACCTCTCTTTTTATTTTTATAAATTTTAAATAATTTTTATTGTATTTTTTATTTTTTTTACGTGTATCATTATCTATATATATATATATATATATATATATATTCTATATATTTTTGATTAGTTTTTATTGTATTAATTTTCTTTATTATCCCTTTTATTATTTATTTATTTTATTTCATATATTTATTTAGTTTATTTATTATTTTTATATAGTTTTATTTAATTTTAATTTTTTTTAGGTAGGATATTCAAATACATAATGAATAATATTAATTAGTAAATAATAAGGAATGAGTTAATTAATAAATTAAATAATTAATTGAACAAACTAAATTATTATTTATTAATTATTTAAACAATTCAAATTAATTCCCCCCCGTTAAAGATAATTGTTTAGTTGATTTTAATTATAATAAGTAAACACAAAGTAATATACTATACACTTTTCCCTCCCTAGTCAAATATAGTCGTTTTCCCCTAGCTGTTAGGTTGACCTATCCCCTTATTTAACTTGCCTCTGAGATCTGTCTCTTCATCTTGTTGTGAAGATGAACCACATTGGTTGGTTCGAAACGCGTCAACCAAATATTCTCAATGTGGTTTTTTCCAAAAAACTTTCATTAACAATAAAAATGAATTCAATTGCACTAAGATAAATGATAATCTCATCAAATTTTAAATAAAAATAAATGCAAATAATGATAAAAATAATATGTGGATAGCATAGCAGAAAAAGGAAAAGCTCGAATGATTGGCAATGTTATAAGCGTTTGTAAATGAAACTAAGTATCAATTTATGCAAAAAAATATTATAGTTTCAATAACAATGTAACATAAAGTTGTTTCACTGCCAAAAATGGAAAATAAAGATAGATCCAGAAAAAATCCACGGTAAGTAAATACCCAAAAGCTATTAACTATGAGGGGTAGTTATGGAACACGATTCTTTGTTCCTGAACCCGATGAGGGCAGAAGCTAAAACTCACAGTGTACATGTTTCTCCATATGAGCCAATCTGTCTTCAAATTGATTTAGTTTTTCCTGTAAATTCTCTTGACCCCTCTGTAAATTTGCTAATTTGTCTTGCATCTGCCACTGGTTACGTTGGATATAATTCATGAATGCGATGATAGTATTTTGGTCATCATTTTTGTTTCTAAAGAGCTGTTGTAGAAGCATTTTGAGATGCACAAGCTTATTACTAATGTAGCGTCGATTAAATGCAAAGTCGTTAAAGTTAGATCAGATGATAAGGATAGGATCTATAGCCTTCCCCTGAGCAAATATCTCTAGGTGACGTTGACTTAACTATGATTTTTCACTAAATCTATGCCTTACTTTGCCTTGTTCGTGTGGCATCTTGTATTTTACCAGAAAACATAAAGACTTGAATCCAATAATGCTATGAATAACCTAAACTAATGAAATCTTTTACATTGAACTGAATAACATGGTAGCTAATAACAACAATAACCCACTTAAACTTGCCTTTCAATGAACTAGGACCTAGTCCCAAAAGAAACTATTTAAATGAATAGTCATAGATTATGAAAGAGAAAATAAAGAATAAGAATTAATAATAACACAATATACTAACTAGAGCATAGAATCATTCCACCTTAGTTCGTTATTAAATTCAAAAATAACACAATAACATATAATATGTTTTTTTGAATAAGAAACATTTAATTTCCATTCATAACATTTATCTACATGCCTCTAATTCGTTGGCTATACCCTACGTCAATGTAGATCGTTGCAAATTTAGCCGTTGCTTTTCTTTGGGTGTAAAATCTTATTTTCCTAATATTTCCGTAAACCAAATTTTTTTCCCTACTTTTAAAATATTTCCATAACTTAATCTGCATATTTGTGTATTTCTCTTTCAGGTTAACATAAGGATTTATTTGGCAAATCGATATTGTAAAATGATTATTGTTTTTTAATAAATCGATTAGTATTATAAAATAGTTTTTTTCAACATTTATTTAATAAATGCATGCATAAACATTGCTCCGCTACCAGTTTCCATTCTAGCAGAGTCGATGGATGTGCATAAAACAATATGTGCGGGAGAAACTTCATTCATTCCTTTTTACACTTTCGTATACATTACCCATTTGCACATACCAACTTTCTGGAGTGAAAATTACTGAATATTAAATACTTATTATGACTAATAATGATATCATTATGTCTCACATTGCAATTTGCAGAATGCAGAGATGCAAGATTAATTGATTAAAGAAATGTGGGCATTCACGTTCTATCATTAATAGCAAAACTAGTAAGTTGTAACTAGAATACATGCAATTAGAACAAAGTCAGTAATTCATACAATTTGGACAAATAACAATAGACGCATTATTATATTCAATGTAATTATGTCTTGGTAACAAGTATAGAAAATAGAGATCTACACATGGTTACATTGTTTCATAAAACACAGTTCATATGTAATTAACCTAACTAAAGGTATCCATTACAATTTCTTGTTATTCTAAGCAATGTAAAAACACGATGATTAAGTAGCATGAATAAATAAGAATCAAGAAACAAAAACCATTAGAAAAATTCAATAGAATTGAATTCACATAAGCTCTAAACAAATAATGATTTTACCATTACTTTGCTACAAATGCTTATGATCTCAATAGTACCTGCCATTAAAATTTCAAAATATATCTGTTAATCATAGAATTAAGTGTTAATTAGGTTTTTATGATGTCCTGATTATGTATCGGTTATTCTTTTATATCCTATAATCGTCAAAATGTTGTCAGCAAACAAGGCAATGTGCACAAGAAGTGTGTGAAGCAAACAAGTCTGCTGATTATGTTTTGATTCATCAAATAAATAACGAAAATACTATTTTATAATTTTGATAGATAGGTTTTTGTTTATATGTTTATGACCAATAATCATTTTACATGTATGCAGTGCGAAGATGTGAAGGAAGCTTCCCTTGTGCAAAAGAAATATGCAAATAGAAGTGTACAAAGGATATTCACATATCATTTCAATTTGCTATGAGGCATACCAACTACAAAAACCTATGCATATTCTTGGATTGTTTACAAACAATAAATGCTATTAAACACTCAAACAATATGTTGATTACGCATCAATTCACTGAATAAATGCCAAAAATAGTGTTTTATGCATGATTGATGTGCTATGTAAGTGTTAGAGTACCACGTCTATAAGGAAACCTTTGCACTTCGTACAATGAAAGTTTCTTTAACTAAGGTATGCGGGAGAACTATGCAGAGAGAGAATGCATGCGGAAGTGCGGAACATCGTAGCACACTTGTAATTGTTATTGTGCACAATTGTTCTGCTGCACAAACCATAGAATAAAAAAAAATCATCTAATGTTGGACAATAAGTGTTAAATTCACAAACTCTCAAAGAAATCCAAGTTTTATAAAACTTTCATGAATATAAATGCAAATTAGCATGGAGAAAATAATGAAATTTTATCAAGTATCATGTCTGTGCTTGCATTTGTCAACTGTTTTGTTGTACAGAAAAAAGGGTGTGCAAAATATCAAGTCAAAAACTAGTATTGTATAGAAGGAAGGTGTGTAAGAGAATTATGCAGAGGGAGAGTGCATGCGAAAGTACAAAACATAGAAGCAAAACAATTCAGAATGCGAAGATACAGATCCAAGTTTCATTGTGAAGTAAGATGGTTTTCATTATGCGAGATTGAGATGTTATGTAAGAGTTAGAGTACTACGTTTATAAGGAAACCTCTACACTTCGCATTATGAAAACTTCTTCCATTATTGTTTTACTTGCCTCTTTGTGTAGTAGGAAGTTGTACAAAAGAACTGTGTAGAAAGAGAATGCATGTGAAGCATTCTCAAATAACTCTGCATCTTTGAATAATGAGAAAATGCAAGCTCCGCAGAAAGAAGCATGGCTTTAATCAATTAAATAGTGGTAACGTGTCCGTAGTTGCATTCGTCAACAATTTTGTTGTCTGGAAAATGGATGTACGAGAACTACAATTCGAAATGTGGAGATACGAATCAAGCTTTCCTTGTGAGGGATTAAGATGCTATGTAAGAGATGGAGTACCTCATCTATAAGGAAACCTCCTCACTTCACACAATAAAGCTTCTTCCATTATCGTTTTACTTTCTTTTTTGTGCAACAGGAAGGTGTGTAGGAGAACTGTGCAGAGAGAGAATGCATGTAGAGTATTCTCGAATAACTTTGCATTCTCAAAAAATGAGAAAATACAGGTCTCGTAGAAAGAAGCATAACCTTAATCAATTAATCATCAATAACATGTCCATAGTTTCATTCATCAACTATTTTGTGGTCTAGAAAATGGATATACGGGAACTCCAGAAGAAAGGGTGTGCAAAATATTGAGTCAAAAACAAGTATTGTGTGGAAGGAAGGTGTGCGAGAGAACTATGTGGAGGGAGAGTGCATGCAGAAGTACAAAACATGGCAACAAAATAATCCAAAATGTAGAGATACAGATCAAGATTTCATCGTGGAGGAAGATAACTTTCATTGTGTGGGATTGAGGTGCTCCATAAAAGCTAGAGTACCATGTATATAAGGAAACCTCCACACTTCACACAAAGGAAGCTTTTTCCACTATCATTTTACCTGTCTCTTTGTGTGACAGGAAGGTGCGTGAAAGAATAGTGTGGAGAAATAATACATATTCTCGAATAATTCTGTATTCTTAACTAATGAAAAAACGTGAACTTCACAGTGAAAAACATAACCTTAATCAATTAATTAACGATAAACATAAAGACTCTGCTTTATTACCACTATTACTCTCATTTTTAAAATTATTTTCTATATGCCCAACCTAAATATCTTTGCATGCATAGATAATATAATTATATAAAAGTCTCCCAATGTACAATCACTTGAGGGTGAGGATAAAACTGAGAGTTAAAAGTCCGCAAATGTATAATATATTTGTTCACTTTTCTTATTTCTATGTAAACTAAATATTACTTTAATATAAAATATTATTGGTCTCTATAAGGTAGGGACGGGGAGAAAATAAGCAAATATACTCGGAATTGTATGATTGTTTTATTATCTGGACGTATATCTACGTAATGTAAATATATTTTAATATAAAATATCATTTGGTCTTTATAGGGTGGGGACCGGGAGGAAATGAGTAAATATATTTGGAATTGTTTAATTATTTTATTATTTGGACATAGTCTTATTCGTTGAGTTTGGTAGTGCAATTTGAAAGTGTACCATCGAATAAAATATTAAAATAATCAGATTACTTTAATATATTAATAATATTTTATTCATTTTCCACCAATTTTTTATTTTTTTTATTTTATTAAGTAATTAACGGGTGGAAATTAAAAGAAGTGAAAAGTAGCTAATACATCATGATATTTAAATTATATTTTTTTTATTATTAATTTCATTGAAAATTTGTTTATTTTTAATTTAATTTTTATTTTTTTCATTCCTTATTAAAGTAGAAATAGAGTAAAAATTAAACTAATTATATTTTTAAAATATAATTTTTTTATGAGAATTTTTAGAAAATTGATCATTTTGAAAGATAGACTATTACTATCACATCATATATAACTATAATTAACTAGTTAATTACAACATATTTTCAGAGAGTTAAATGTATAAAACAAATCATTTATCAAACTAGCCCAGCTAAGATCCTTTCACCACTTTTCCCTCTTTTCAATCTTTATATTCTCTATAATGTGATGTCACATAATTTGACATAAATATTATTAGCCTTTTAAATCAATAAAAATATGCTTTTACAATTATATGTCATTTCACATTATATCTTTATTCAAATTATTTTAAAAATGTTTTTTTAACTTCTTAATTTTTCTTTATCTTATTTTTTATTAAAATGAATAACATTAAATGGTATAAGTTATTTAGAAAGCATATAGAAAAGGGATATTGAATAAGAAACATTTTTTAATTATCATGGAGAAGAAGCTTAAGAATATTAAGAATATTATCATTGTTCTTTTATGGAAGGACGACTCTTGACATTGTAACACAATCAACTAGTGGCACTGTAACGCAATTAACTCTGCGATATCTATTTACTATGTTATTTTTTTGTGATGATACTCTTAGTTGGACTTTTTATAGCTTCAAGTGCAACTTCATATGTATATTTCTCATATTTATGGATTTTCTAGTTCTCATATTTATGGATTTTCTAGCACTTTGAAAAGTGCTCTCTCCCATTTTTTTGTTTGCTAACTTGCAAGAGGCTAGACTTTTTGGATGCCGCCTCTCTAGACAGATTTTGAGAATGCAAAAATGTATATAAAAAATATAACTTTTTCATACTTAATGAAATGTTACTCTTATTTCCAAGGAAAAAAAATAATTAGCAAATTTATTTTTCATATTAATATTTTTTTTTGTAATTTAAGCTTTTATTGCTTTGTTAAGAAAAGCATACATCAGAGCTACTTCTGTCATCGTCTGCCTAATGGGAAACTAGACTAATGGCGATAAAATTAGATAATTCTTGTCCAAAAAAATACAAGGTTTTACATATTTTGTCTTTGAGTGTTCCATAGCAATGACAGCTAAACACTGATAAAGCTGACCATAATCTAACATTGCCAAAGAAGAAGGGAAATAGCAAAAATATAACAAATATAGAGAAAAAAACTAGCAACATGAAATATGACCATCCAAAGAGAGTTGGAGAGCTCAATTGGAGCCACTCATGTCTCTGGCTAAGCAAGACCTTTTCCTTTGAGGAGGAGAGCTTCCATATGAGAAAACATGGTGTAAATGGCTTGGTGGTCCTTGGCTAAGTGTTGGTTTTCTGCTTGAATTTAGCATAGTTGAATAACAGGTTGGTTCTTGCTATCATTGCATGCCTCCATTACTTTCCCATCAAAGTTTTCATATACCAGTATGATTCCATGATGCATAGGTAGAGGTTTTGGCAACCTCTAGTATGCCTGAGATCTGACAACCATTCCATGTTTTCCAAGATGTTCTGGTCAGATTGTGCATCACTGTCATGCATAGAATTTAATGTCGCATGACTGAGATTGTGTTGAATACCATTCAAAGTATCCTCATAGAACAAATTAGTGACCTATTGGGCACGAGAGCGAGAACGTGAGCTTCTTGCTCCATGGTTGCACCTCATGTGTTGGTGCATGGTCATGATGAAAGGGAATTACGAGAATCCAATTAGCAAGGGTGAGGACCAAAACATGGCTTGGAGGTAGTGAATTCCCTGAGAGACCCTACCTTGCAAGTTCTAAAGCCACTTTGCTGCAATGAGCCCACAAGATAGATGAGCTCCAACTTTCCACAAATCCCACCTAACTCTAAGGTTTGTGTCCTTAATATAGGCCCTTTCCCTCCAAACACTTAGGGAGTTGACAATTTTGTAGAGGAAAAAATCCCTACGCAAGAATGGAAAAAATTGGCAGGTAGAGGAAAATACTAAATTGGTGAAAAAGTCCAAGGTTGGGAAGCTTGGACTGCACCAACTCCTGCACTCCGAGAAAGAGTAAACCGACAACCACATTAACCTGATGAACAAAATAGTGAGAGAGTGAAACATTAAAGCAAATTCTTAGTGATTAAAACCTACTCCATCGAGACACATACACCATGAATGAGGTCTTGATTTCATGCTATTTGGCCCATCATGCAATCTCATTCTCATTGTGTAATGGTGGTGGCAGATGACCCTGCACACTTGACATGGATATCATCCCTATTAGAGACTTTCATATTAATATTTATTAAATATGTTTTTTTTTATTTTTTTCCGTTACTTTCTTATAATTAATAAAATCAAATAAAAAAACTAAAATTTAATTCCATATAAACATGGCTTCTTAGAGTAATTAGATGTTAACCTATTTAATAAATTATCATAATCAATAATATTATAGCCATAGCAGAAACTATGTATAGTAATGATAAATAATTTATATAATTAATTGTAATTATTAAAAATAAATAATCATTATTATTATAATAAATTATAGAATAAATAATATAAATAATACATTTCAAGTAATTTAAAATTATATAAAACGAAAAGACCATGAGTAAAAAGATGCTTTATTTTTTCTTATTGTAATTGTAATGTATAAATAATTACGCCGTAAGGCGTTCCCTCTGAGATGAACTTTCCTGTGGTGTGTGCTGTCATCGTTATCGTCCGTCTGATTTGATGTTAAACGATTCGAATAATTGCTACCGTTGGATCAAATATCTGGTTTTCATAACTAATACTTTTTCAAACTACCCATCGCTTGGCATACTCAAGGAACCGTTGTTTCTCTCTCATCTTCGGCAACTGCAGAAACATGTCAGATCGAGGTGAAGGTGGAGCGTTACAGCCGTGGAGCGTTATGGCCGTGGAGCGTTATGAGCGTTAATGGGGGCTTTAAATTTCCGTTGCTAGAATTGTGTTTTGGACTGGTTTCTTGGGAGGCAGCAATGATTGAAATTGATGTGCTGCGTGAAGTTGCCAAGCATGATAGAACTGGTACACGGTATGAAAGAATGAATATCTATCGAGATATGCCATTTAGTTAATCACTTCACATTTTTTAATAGATATAGCCATTCTGAGTGATTATTTTCTTTAGAATCCTTAAGTTACGGTATCTCACTGGTCGGTTGATGTGCGTGACTTGTTTGATACAGTTGTGTGCAAATGCGCGACTGGTTTGACTATAGGAATCACACGTGTATCGTGAGTTCTCAGCAGAACTTAATTTTTTTTCCTTAGTGAATGTTAGGCATTTTAAATGCCCTCTCAAAGATCTTCTTTTGGTTGTTTCTAGAGAAGTTTTAAGTTTGTTGATGAATGTAAATTATCTTAACAGGTTTTTGAAAAACTTGGGCCAAGCTTATATGACTTTCTTCAGAAAAATAACTATCGCCCATTTCCCATTGATCTTGTTAAGGAGGTTGGCAGGCAACTTTTGCAGTCTGTAGCATGTTTGTAACTTCACTTATTTTTCCCTTATTAGAGAGCTTTATTGGCTGATCAGTAATATTATCATTTCGGAGTTGCATATATGATCTTTATTATTAATTAGGTCCTGAGAAAATGTCTATCCATTATAAGCGATATTCATTTGAGTTTAATAACAATATGGATTGGCAGATATGCATGACTTGAAGCTCATTCACACAGATTTAAAGCCAGAAAATACACTTTTTGTTTCTTCAGACATTGTGAAGATTCCATATAAGGTAGTTCAGTGGCAAGAGAAACAATTTTTTCTTGGTTAACAGTTCTGGTTGTATTCTCAAAACATAATTACTTGATAATGGCTCATTCTTTGGTTCAACACATTTACTCTCTGGTCTCTGTGTCTCTAATTCTATATCCTCATACATTCCAAGCGACAAACTCTGATTAGTATCCGTTTTCAAAGGGTTTGGAGAAGTCATCACAAGAAATATGCAACAGATTGCCAAAGTCAAGTGCAATAAAGTTGATTGATTTTGGAAGTACCACTTTCGAAGGAGAAGATCATACGTCAGTGACCTCTACAAGGCATTATCGAGCTCCCGAAGTTATATTGGGTAAGCTTGGAAAGACGTCCTAGTAGGATCTACCACTTGAGTGACATTCCAATGTTCAAATGAGCTATTAAATAGAACCTATATCCAATTGCATTGTAATTCTTGACAAGACTTGGATGGAGCTACCCTTCTGATATTTGGAGTGTAGGATGCATACTTGTGGAGCTTTGCTTGGTAATTTATCATACAATTTCATTTTTTGAAGATGATATTTAACCCATTGTAAATTAGAAATATATTTATCATAGTTGCATATTAAACATGCAGGGAAATACACTATTTCAAACCCATGAGAATTTGGAACATCTTGCCATGATGGAAAGGGTTTTGGGCCCATTGCCACATCGTATGATAAAGAAAACAGAGTGAGTTCCTTGACGTTTTTTAGTGAAATGGTGGCTCAGTTTGCTTTTCAGTTGTTGTAAAGGTCCTAAATGTCCTATGCTTAATGTAAACCATAACATTCAATGCCACCCTGTAAACACTCGCAAAAGTGCAAAATATTTTCGGCATGGAAAAAGGTTGCACTGGCCAGAAGGAGCATCTTCCAGAGATAGTATCCGAGCAGTTAGGAAGTTGAGCCCCCTAAGAGTATGCCTAACTATTTTGATGTTCAAGATTGTCCTTGAGCACCCCTTAACTATAATCTTAAGTTGGACAAGACTGTAAAGAATCAAACTCGCATAAAAGAGAAAATGCATCTCCTTACTCTAGGATGGAGATTTGAGTTCAATTCTAGGTGTCACGATGTTCATTATATCTCCTGGTCAGAATTACTATTCTCTTTTACAAGCATGTTCGGCATGGAAGAAGCAACAAAAGATTCATAGAGTAATAGATGGAGGTGACCAGTGTCACAAACTCGAACACAATTCAAAACATACAAATAGTTTACTCTCTGGATGAGGTAAATATCGAAAATCCTCTCAGCATTTTTGTATAGGGTGACACAGGCATCTTTTCCCTCAACTCTTCATCCAGATCTTCGTGGGATTTTGGCAATTCATCTGGTTGAATGAAAGGATGTTCTTTTGGTGAATTGGTATCACTAACTGGAGAACTGGATGAAGTCATTGGGATTTGTTCTTTGCTCTGAGCCTCATTTTGCAGCTTTGGCATTTTTGCAATCGTGCTTACAATGAGAGATTTCACGCCCCCTGATTGTCTCACTAAGTTTTTCGTTCGTTCCAAGGGCTAACAGTCAGAGATTCCCCTTTGAAGATGAAACATTACACAGCTACTCAGATTCCTCCTGCAAATTTTAAATTTTATATTCTCGTTAGACACATTAGAATGTGTATCTAGCTCATAAGGCTAACATTCAATATCTCTTTTGCGTCTGTGCTATATTTCAACAATTTTCAACTGAGCAACATATATAAAAGTGGATACAAGCTCTTCATTTGCTGATCAGAATTCTTGCATCACTATAAAAATTGGGAAAGTTCACCAACTATTTAGGAAAGCGTGTAGTTCCTTAATGCTTTTCAACTATTCTGATATAATAATCACTTCTTACATCTGGCCTCTTACTCTTACATGCTAAATAGAACAAATATCAATGTTTATGAAAATAAAATCTTCATCTTCTCAAATTCAAAAAATGTCACCAGCAGCTGAATGATTCCTCGCCTTCTAGAGTTGAACATCGCTCTGCAGAGAAAATTTAAGTTGCCTTAACTGGACTTGGATATATCAACCATAAAAAGAAATCAAGAATATGCTCATCTCAGCAATTGTAGAAGATTCAAGTACAAGAAATTTGCACAATCTCGAGGTAATCCACAATCCACAATCCCTAAATGGAAATGGAAACTAACTTAAGGACAGTCTGTGGACACCAAAATCTAATTTTTCAAATTAAGAATTCCCCCAGAAACCAACAATTAAACAAAGTGTTGATTAAGAAGAGTGACTTCAATCATATGGTAGCATGGATAGCTAATTCACATATTGAATACTCATAATTAAAATATGAGGCATGAGTGTTCGATTTTTATTATCCAGTGAAGAACAAACAATGAAACCAGAATAATTTACTCACAATATGCTCTACTCCATTCCTGGTGGAGCACACATCACATTTAGAAAAATGTATCGTACATATAATATTTACATTAGCCATGAACAGTGAAGGCTCTTAGAAAACTGCAGTCAACTGCTTTCTTCCTCCCAAAGAACACTGGGAATATATAGGAAACAGAGTGGACCGAGATCATATTGAAATGAAAGTAGAGCCCTACTTATTGTATCTTACAAATGATCTGCTGGAGGTGACCAGTGTCACAAACTCGAACACGATCCAAAACATACAAATAGTTTCACTCTCTGGATGAGGTAAATATCGAAAATCGTCTCAGCATTTTTGTATAGGGTGAATCAGGGATCTTTTCCCTCTCCTCTTCATCCAGATCTTCCTGGGAGTTTGGCAATATAGAATGGTGTTTCCTTCCTTTTAGGATTTGGTATGTTATTTATACTGAGGTAAGAGAAGTCCAAAGGAGGCCTTTTTCTGTTATGGCCTTGTATATCTTTGTCTCAGCTACGAAGGATTAAATCCTTGCTTTTCCACGTGATGTACTGAAATAAAAACTAGCTGTAAAGAATATTGTAGAATGCATTTTGTTGCAAGTTTGTCATGCTAATAATTGAGTATTTGACATTGCAGGCTGGGCTCGGAATATACGGTGCAGACAGTATCAGGATTGTTCGCCTGTGCTGTCTGTCAAACTGACATCACACCTAGTGAGGGCATTTCTGTGCATGCTGGATCCTTTTTTTTCAGGAAATATGCGTTCTTGGGAAGGCTCCTTTCTATGTTCAAGCTGTAAATTGAAGAAAGAAGCAATGGAAGGCAAGCGATCATCAAGAGTGACAACAACATAAATATCATTCGGGTTAGGCTGAATGCACATCCTATGACCATCTCATGTGATCTCAACTTCCAGACTTTGGAGGCACAATTCTGGTTTTGTACTTCCAGACTTTGGAGGCACAATTCTGGTTTTGTTGTAAATTGGTTGAGTATAAACTAATGCACTCCGTTCCACATGACTTTCAATGGAGATGGTAGATGGAGATGGTAGTGATGAGAAAAAAGATAAATTGCTAAAACAATTGGGTTATTATTAATAATTGTGTTAAGAGTTAACTTTTTAAACTATAAACTGACTTTAGTATCCAATTATTTTAATCGACCAGATTGATTTGATTATAATTTTTACCTCAACAAAAGTTGGAAGTAGATATTAACATGGGAGAACATTGTGATGAAAGTGATTAATGCAATATTTGTATAATGGCTATCATTCATTTAATAATGAGGTTGGTTTCAATGTCAAAAGTGTGCCTAAAGTAAAGTAAAATATAAAAATAAAAGTTATATCTTTTCTGAAAGTACTTTACTTTGAAAATTATAAAAAAGTTAATATAATTATTGTACAAACTGTCATTGGTTTTAACTTTTAAATTTCTGGTCAACAGTGAATTAATAAACATATACCAAATCTTAAACATATACCAATTAAAATTTTAAGTCACCTTTTAAAGGTGCAATTAAGTTGAGCTTACATCTTGTTATTCAATTGATGGACACTGAATATTAAATATAAGATAAATATATAGGAGTAGCATGTGAGTGTCAGTGTTATAAATAATTATCTTTTTATTATTAATAAAAATATAGATAGTTAGTTTCATTTATAAGGGTTATAAATACAAGACTTAAAAGGTTGTAAATATTTAATGGGTTGTAAATGAGTTATTAATTGTTTTTACTCAAAACCTAATAAATAGAAATTTCTTTTTAATTGAGTGACTCAAATTCATGTTTCTTTATGTTGAAGGTAAACCCACTAAAGTGGAAAAAATTGTTATGCCAATAATTGGAGGGATTGTCATCATGGGGTGATAAGAAATTTAATATTCCAAGAGGAGGTAGTAAATTATTCTAAATAAATTAGCAATGCAACAACATAAATGTTTGCAACAAATTTAGAGAGATCCACCTTGTTGAATAATGCACACACTACATGGATAATGGATTTCTGCACTTTATGCCTTACGGCGTTTTCTTTGCAACATATGGTGCAAATGCTAGTTTAGAACTGTTTATAGATACATTGGAAAACAACCGGAGTAGACTAAATGCATTGTAACATATGAGTAATAGGTGGCCTCACAAAGTTATTCAAATCGCTCTGGTCTAAAACCATATGGTTCTTTTTGGGCAAATGGTAATCCACTCCTCTGAAATGAAACGTAATGATGGTAAATTTTGGGAGGGACCCACTCGATGTTATGTTACATTCGTACCATCCCAGAGTCGTTAAGAAAACCGCCAATGCAGTGACCATACAATGCCATGTTGGCAACCTGCTTGTATTTGTGGTAGACATAAATCTAGCACTGGTTAGATTTCTTATTCTACAATGTTTCTATGTGTTTGAGTTTGCGCTAAAAAGAATTATAACATATATTAGATTTTATTTTACATTGGGATGTTGTTAATCTAACACACATTAGATTTATTTAAGAGATATTGTAGTGACCATACAATGTCGTGTTGAAGATATTGTAAAACACAAAATTTTAAATTAAAAAAATAATAATAATAAAATTTATTATTAAATTAATAATAAATTAACTAAATTAATATATTGTAATTTTTGTTATTTTATTTAAAAAGTGTAGATAAATATTTTCATTAATATAAAAAGTTGGTTTTTGGGCCAGAACTCATATATAAATTTTCATGTTTAAAGATTATATTACTTTTAGAAGTCCATACTATGGTTAGCCTATTCTTATGGTTAGTTTTTCCTACAATTTCAAAAAAACCACTTATATAAACCTTGCAAAAACTTTCTAACAAAACTTGTATATGCCTAACATCGGGAAAATTCAAAGTGCAAAATATATCCAATGGAGGTCCATTCTTTGGCTATTGCATTTTGGTGCTCAATGCATCATTCTTTGCGTGCTAAATCTACCCCATAAACTACTTTGGTGTTTTTCTTCTAAGGCTCAATGTTGGTCCCTACTTTTTCCTTGGTGTATTAGACACAACTGTTGGATTTTTCCTTGAACTCAATCACCTTACTGTCCATTGATGCCAATTCTGAACGAACCTCTACTTGAAACAACTCCATCTTGGTCTGCAACAATTCAAACTTGGTGTTCATTAGCAATTGGTAAGTCTCCCTCTCCTTTTTTGCACAGATCCCCTAGGGTTTAGAGTTGTCAACAGTGCCCCAAGTGACTCCCAACTGTTTAGTCAAGAGTTCGTTCAATTGAGCCCATTCTTCCTTGCGAGATGTTGTCTCACTATTTGCCATGATAAGGCTAAGCAAAGTTGTCTTTAGTGTGACTTTTTGGACTTTTTGGTGTCAGAATCCAACGGAAAATTTTGAGATGAAATCTTGATTTGTGTTATTTAAATTGAATTTTTCACTGTATATATGGATTCAACACCCAGAAAAACCCCTAGGACACTTCGATTGTGCAGGTTAGCTTATGATTTCAATAAATTTTTGCTAGATTTTAGAGAAATTAGACCGAAAAACCTACAAAAAAATCACACTAAAAACAACTCAAAACTAGACTACTCCACTATGAGAAACCACCTTGGAAATGACAACCTCATTTACATGAGTATGGAGTGATTTATCAACGGAACAGAGAAAAACAACAATAAGCCATATATAACTTTTGATGCCCCAGTCCCACCGTTTTGTAGCATTGAATTCCAATGCTACCAAATCGATCTCATAATTTTGACCGATTGCTTGGAGTGACATTCGAAGGATATAGAGGGGGAGTAGCATTAACTCTAGTTTTTGTCGAATTGAACTTTGAAACAATGTTGAGGCTCTGATCACACTTGTGTGATCTATTCCCTTCCTTGAAAACTTAAAATTTGAGGCCACCTTTGCCAGTCGTCAGATGTTAAAACAAATCAGGGTTCACATTTATTGATTCGCATGGTTGGCAAGTAAATGCTGGCCACCCATCCAACCTTTTAAGCGCCATGTTATGAGCTATGAACTACTTGCTCAGGGTTGTGTAACTTTGCTTAAATACTTGTTTCTAGTTTGTTCCTCAATTCGACTATGAGGGCTTTGATAACCATAATTCTTGACCTGCATTTTATATAAAGAATTCACGTAAAGGGAATGCTCATTATTCGATGATCTATTTCTACTTTTAGAATAGCTTTATCCATGGTAGTTCTTCTGTTTGCCAATGAATTTGTTTTTTCATTTAATTTTTTATAGACATGGTGGAAATGTTGGCCGCTAGCTCTTGGGATAATCTATTTAGTGAGGGGTTTGTCCAGAAGCTGGGAGCATTAATTGTGAAGCTTCACTAAAAAAGGGTTGAATACATCAAGCAGATGAAGAAGCAATCTGTCCCATAGGCTATCTTTAGCCTCGTGGACGTTAAAATAATTTCTTTCTTTCTTCTTTCTTTCTCTATATTTGCTCAGTGTTAATAACTCTGTGTAACTCCTTGTTTCTAGTTTGTCCCTCAATTCGACTATGAAGGCTTTGATAACCATAATTGTTGACCTGCATTTTATATAAAGAATTCATGTAAGGATAACGCTCATTATTCGATGATCCATTTCTAAGACCCCTTGTTCCATGGTAGTTTCTCTGTTTGCTTGTTTGCCGATGAATTTGCTTTTCATTCAAATTTCTATAAACATGATAAAAATATATTTGTTCAGATCTTAATATTTGAAAACCTATTCTCTGTAAAATCGGGGGAGATTTGGGTTTTGTAATCTTTTAGTTTTTTTTTGCATTTGACGAATCACAATTATGGAATCTCCAAACACTAAGATTTTGGAAATATTCTTTTTAATGGTTGTTTCCTGTCTCTACCAGAATTCTAGATATTCAACTTGGTTATTGGATGCGACACCTAGGCCCCAAGCGTATTAAAACTCTATTTAATCGTCGAAGAAAATAATAACCCCTCTAGCTTATGTCGCTGCTATATTAAAATTTTATTTTTATTGATACAATTATAAACAATATCTATATATATATATATTATATTATATATATATATATATATAATAATATATATATATATATTTATATTATATATTATATATATATATATATATATATATATAATATATATATATATAATATTATATAAATATAATTTCAATTTACAGGGAATAAATAAAAATTACAAACTATCACATTCTCATGCCTGTTGATTTCAGAGTTACTTCATTAGCTATAAAAAACTATTACAAGTTTTTTTATCCTATCGATCAGCTATTATCATTTGATAAGCTTATACCTTTTCTATCCACTACATACAAACCTTGTCAGGTAATATCATGTTTAACATTTAGATGTCAAAAATTGTCTTAACATTATATATATATATTATTATATTATTATATATATATATATATATATATATGAATTGAGCGGGCTATAATATTAAAAATTAGTGGGGAAATGGAAATTCTCATTTAAGCCTAAGAATCAAGAAAAAATCATGTTTCCAGGTTTTTTTTATTCATAGATCTTGCATGAGCTTAGGTTCACATGTAGTACGTCTTTGGAGAGATCATATGCTTCTTCATTTTTGTTCATGTAAATATGATTACAAGTTATAATTGAGAAATAATATAGTTTTAGTTAATCTTTTTGGAAAAGAGGAAGAAGATACTTCTTTTTATCCTTGCAGACCTTTCATCCATTTGATAACAATTTGAGAATCCCCATAAATAAGAAAATGGTAATCCTTTGATGTTGAGCCAACCTTAGGCAAAGATTAAGAAAAACAATTCCTAAAACTTGTTGGTAGCATGTCCAATATTTGTTGAGATGGAAAAAAATGCGTATAAAAAATGAGTAAAACCACCGCCACTCCACTCATGGATGGAATATTAAGAGAAAACGATTCTTAGAAGTCGTCCATTATGAGTCGATCATCATTGTATGATAGAGAAACATTGGTAAATTTTAGGGCTCTAATGTAGTGTTCCCATGCCTAAGCTTCATCTCCTTCAAGATGAAGGTCTTCAAAAGACATCCACTGTTGTGGGCCAAATGGGAAGCAAATTATTGAAATTTGATTTAAAGTTTGCAATGCTTCCTCTAATAAGTGTTGGATACGAGGTTTGGGAACATTGTGTCATTGTTGACTGCCTATCCAAGGGTCCCACCCCAAATGGATTTTGGATCCTTTCCCAAGTTTCCAATTAAGGTGATTTCCAATGATAGAGAAAGCTTTGATTTCACCTTTCTAGATAATGGATCCATTGTACACTAATTTTTGTGGGGATCTTATCCATTCTTGGATTGAAAAAGGGTTGGTGTATTTATGATGCATGATGTTAGACCATAGTCCCTCTCCCTGAATAAGTTTCCATACTCCTTTTGCTGTTAAGGCCTTTGTGAACCATACCCGATTTTTCAAACCCCACCCCCCTTGGATTTTTGGGATAGCGACAAAATTCCAAACAATATGGGAAATTTTTTTCTTCCCTTCCTCTCCTGTCCAAAAGAATTTAATATATGTTTGCTTTATTTTATATAGAATTCCAAAGGGTATCCAAGCAAAGGAAGCTCAATATATATAGGGATGAATTAAATAACCAATTTACATAGGACAAGTCTTCCATCTCTTGAAATTTTTTTGTTTGTCCACATACAAATTCTCCTTTCAATTTTTTCCAATAACCAAGACCAATATGATATTTTGTAGTTGTTTGGTTTTAGATGAAACCAAAGTATTTAATACCTTGATTTATCTCTTGAACAAGAGTGGAAAATAAGTTCACTATATTCCTTTTGTCCCTTCCTGCTAGCCCTCATTCAATGATTGAAGATTTTCCATGATTGATGATCATGATTGTAGCTTCAGTGAAAGTGTTTAGGAGAGATTTTAGAGTGTGAAGATGAGCAAGATAACTATTACAAAAGTTTAATATACCATCTACAAAAAGTAGACGTGATAGAAAGCAATGTGGAGTAATGCAAATCCATTTATACCCGCCCCTTTGAATAACATTAGAGATGAATCTAGTTAGACCTTTTTCTACCAACAAGAAGAGGAGAGATGAAAGGGGACATCTCTGGCACAATCCCTTTTCTCTATGAAAAAAGGGAGAGACCACTCCTTTGATCAAGATGGAAAAATAAGTAGAGCTAATATAATTCATTACCCAAGAAACGAAGGAGTGGAAAAAACCTAGGTGATTAAGAAACAACCTTATGTATAACCACAGTGGATGGCTCAAAACATCGATTCAAACAATTATGGATGTGAGAACTCTAGAAGAAAACTATACACAAAACAATAACTATCCCAACAACTGCAAGAAATATTTCTTTGTCCACTTTCAAAGGACAATCATGGACATACTTACACTGGCGAATCTTCCAACCACTGCAGGCTACTCCATTTTATGAATATTGTTGAGTTGGACATCCTTACCAAGCACTAACCATGATTCCTCTACTTTCCTCTTAATATGTTTCCAGTTTTTCTTGAGGGGATTGACAAATGAAATAGAAGACGAGGTCAAACGGGAGGAAAGGCTGCCACCGCTAAACAAATCTAGTGTAAGTTGCTTAGAAAATTGGAACGCGGGAAGGTGGGGGTGCAATAAGTGAAATAATCTAAGGGAGGATAGAAATAGTGCACAGGTGAGGTGACCAAGCAAAGTATCTCCAACACAGATCACATGGAGTGCAAATGTTATAAAGGCTGGAGGATGAGCAAGTGGAGGGAGGAGAAGCCAAAGAAAATAACTTGGAGGAAAGACCAATGAGGAGGTCGTTGATCATCATACAATTTAGTGGCCCTACATCCAAAGCTTGTATCAAAGGCATGATTGAAGACACTTTCCCTATAAGCATGTCAGACCATATTACTATCAAAGGGGTCCCAAAGGATCAATGGATTCAGTATGAGATAGGGATTGAGGATAGTAGGGGGGCTCCTTAGTTAGACCCCCACAAATAATTGGCAGATTAATCCACTAGATCCTCCAATATATTTGACAAAGAAATGAAGAAATAGACGATGAACACAACCCTCGATGACAACCAAGGTTGTAGGCCTCGTCGCCATGTAGGCCTGAACTCTAGATCATTGTGATGAAACCCTATGCCTTTCTGATGACCTCCATATCTCTAAAAGAGATGTGAAATATATAGAAAATATAAATAATAAATTTAAGATTTAAGCAAAGTCTTTCGGTAGAAATCACATAAGAGATATTTTTGGCCAACGCGTTTCGAACCAACAAGTGTGGTTCATCATCAGGACCAGATGAAGAGGCAGACCATGGCAAAGGCTTAAATACAGAGCAATGTAGAGACATAATTTCGTAGTTACTTGAAATTATGTCTCTACATTGCTCTCTATTTAAGCTTTGCCATGGTCTGCCTCTTCATCTGGTCCTGATGATGAAACGCGTCAGCCAAAAATTTCTCTTATGTGATTTCTACCAAAGGCTTTGCTTAATTCATTATGGATCTTGAATACAGAAATTTAAGATCTATTTTATTATATAAATTAAAATAATTATTTTAATTATAATTATTATATTTAAGAATTTTTATATTTAAATTTAACTATAAGTATATAAAACATAATAGTTATAATAAATTATTTTTCTAAACTCTTTTCTATATATACATAATCTTTTATATATAGATAATATATATATATTCTCCTAGAGTATAACCTAAAACTGTGTTTGCTTGGCTCAAAGCTCATCTTTTTTGGACATAAGGAAACAAGTTAACAACTCAAGACCCAAAGCATATGATAAGGGTGAAAGTCTGCCACCTTAAGAACCACTAATGGGGTGATTACAAGTGGCATGGTTTTCCTTGAATAACAAGGATGAGTCAACCTGCATTATAGATGTCTCCACTGTTGATTTAACAATTGAGTTATGATATGTTTTCCATTGTTTGAATATCTATATATCTATATATAAAAGCAATGCATATCACATTAAAAAAATAAATTATAAAAATTATAAAACATGTTAAAGAAAAATGTCAAGCACATACATATGTAATTATCTTAAGAGATTTGACTCCTCAAATGCAAGCAAACTTCTTTTCTAATGTTCAATTTAAGAAAATTTTGCACTTGCAGAAATTCTACTCCTCTCCTAGCTTCGGTAAATTACCAAAATTAAATTAATTATTCTTAAAAATATGATTTATATTTATATAAATTTCAAATATATATATATATATATGTATGTGAAAAAATGCATCAATTTACACTTTAATGAATACATTTATAATACGCTAGTTAGAAACATCGTCATGTAATGAACAGTGGAAGAAATAAGGAGCTACTATCATAAATGTGACTTTTATTGTTTACCAAATAATTAAACTATCTCAAACAAATCCAAACTAAATCTTGCTTACAGTAAATCATTCTTCCCTTCAATATTAAAACCACTCTGATTCAACTTAAAAAAAAAAAAAAAACCAAAAATCTCTCAACAAATACACAGATTCCTAATTCCTAACAAATACACAAAGATTCCTAATTCCTAAATTACAAGAAAATTTATATGAATCATTAGAAAATCTCTCGTTCAACTTAAGAAAAAAAACCGAAAATCTCTCAACAAATACACAAAGATTTCTAAATTACATGAAAGTTTAATTGAATCATTAGAAAATTGGGCTATTATGCCAAGCCAATTCTATGCATCTTTTCTCTGCTATTGGATCTAAAGCAGGAGTGGAAGTGTGTTACAACTAGCACGTGTTACAAATTTCAAATAACAAATCCGACTTAAAAGCTACAACTCCATTAATACGGTCCTCTGCATGTACCTGAAAGCAAAAACTGGTTGTAAGAAATTCTTCATTTATAATCAAAATCCAAGTGAAGAAATGGGACTGGAAGCTGCTTCAAAAACCAATGTCGCTATCTGGGAAGTCCTAGTTGCCTTTCTGCTCTTCTTCATCCTCTGCCTCACCTATTTTTGTTGGTTTCTGTGGTGGGTGTCTGGGTGTTGGAAACGAGATGTAATTCCAACCACCTGATTTAATGCTGGATCTAGAAACCAGCGGCTGCATTTAATGAAGTTCTAGAAGTCGGCGGCTTCATTGAAGCTTCCCCAGGAAGCCACCAACTGAACCCGTCTCCAGAAACTTCTCCAGCTTGTATATATACCTGTTAACTGATGAATAGATGTGTGTTCTGGTGTTCAGTATTTCAGAGTTGGTGTTAGTGTGTTGTGCGCCTCTGATCTTTTCATGGTATCAGAGCTGAGGGTGTGAGCTCAGTGAGTATTGGTGAGCCGTGAGTGAAGGTTGAGGGCTGAGTGTGTGAACCCGCTGTGTGTGCAAGTAAAGCATTGAGAGTGTGCTGAGAAGTGCTGAGTTCAGTGATTGTGTTGATTTTATGAATTGTGCTCCTTTGTTCTCTCTGAGCTGTGAGAGCCCAACGTGCGTATGAGTCGAGCACTAAGAGTTTTTTTTATACAAATAAGCGGCAGCAAGGTTTGGGGCTCTCGTATGGTTAGATAGTTTGAGAGGGTGACTGTGTTTGGGGTTTTTTATGGGCAGATTTTACTACAGTAACAATAATCGAATACCCTCTGTAGTTGTGAGCAAAGATCCTTGTTTTTGCATAATCAATTTTTTTTTTTGTGTTTTGCCTTTGCTATGGTCATGGGTTTTGCTGCAGGGTTTCGCTATAGATGTTAGTCTCTGAGGCACGCTTTCGTGAAGATAACTACATAACTACAGCATTTTGCGTGAAGAAGACTGCTGAAACAGAGGTCGATCAGGAAGATAGAGGACTATGTGTCGTGTAGGTGCTGGTAAGAATTTTTCCTGCAGTTGAAGTTACTGTGATTGTGCATGCGCTGCCAAGGAAATTGAAGTGAAGTTTTTTGATTTCGAAGATGAAGTTGTTATAGTCCAAAATAAGACAGTAGGGCGCGCATTTTTTTTAAGTCACCTCTTTAAAGTCTGTTTGAACAGAAATTAGGCTCAAATTTACGACTTGCCTGTTTTTTCTTGAGCAAAAGTTGTGGATGTCTGGACCGTGTGGATAATATTGATTATTAAGAACCTTGCATATGAATAATGCTACCTATAAAATGTGGTTTGGCTGTTGGTTTTGGTAGCGGTTTTATGATTGAATAAGTATATGTTCTTTTTATTTAGTAACAGAAAGGAAAGGAAAAGTGTTATTAAAAAAAAGGGAGGTTTGTTATTATTAAGGAAATATTGAAGTTATTTTGCATAAGTGTTATTAAAAAAAGGGAGGTTTGTTATTATTAAGGAAATATTGAAGTTATTTTGCATTTTGGTGATTGGAGGAAGTTTTTTATTTACATCATGGCAAATTTGTTGCTTGATACTTATATGAATGAATCCACCAAACTTGATGGAGAAAATTATGTGAATTGGAAATTTAAGTTAATGACTATTTTAGAAGGAAATAGTTAGTGGTCCATTGTAAGTGGGGATGAGCCCAAACCCACTGTTGCAGGTTCTATTCCAGATTGGGAGAGAAGGGAGACAAAAGCAAAGGTATTGCTGTGTATGTCCGTAAAGGACAACATTATTCCTCATATCAGAGATTGCAAGACATCAAAAGAAACATGGGATACGCTGAAGGGTTTGTATGAAACAACAAATACAAACCGAATCTTGTTTTTGAAGACTAAGCTTTTATCTCTAAAAATGGAAGCAAATGAAAGTATAAGCAATTTGATATCTCGTGTCAAAGATTTAAGTGATAAGTTAGGAGATATTGGTGAAAAGGTGTCTAATACTGACTTAGTCACTATCATATTAAATAGCTTAGTGCAAGATTACCAAATTTTTGTTTCAAGTCTTGCAGCTAGAGAGAAACCCCCTTCATTTGATGAATTGACAGGAATTCTTCTACAAGAGGAGGAGAGGATGAAGAACTTTAATTTGGGCTCTAGCAGTTCAGATTTGGCATTGGTGGCCAAGGGCAAATATCCATACAGAGGCAAGCCATGGGGCAAGAACAAAGGAGGCAAGTTTCAAGCAAAACAAAAAGGTATGACACAATCTAAATTTCCAAAGATAAATGATGAGTGTTATTATTGTGGCAAACCTGGGCATCATTCTAAAGATTGTTATAAAAGAAAATATAATGAGTCTAGGCAAAGAAACAGAAGGCATAATGGAAATTTTGTGGACAAGGATATCAATGGTGGATTTAAAAATCTTAAATTATTTGTTTCTGATGCTGCATTGTCTGTGGAAAATGATGATAAGAATGCTTGGTTCATTGATTCTGGTGCGTCACTCCATATGTCTTGTAATAGGGAGTGGTTTGATGAATATCATGAAAATATTGATGGAACATATGTTTACCTAGGAGATAACAGATCACTTAAAGTTCAAGGTTATGGAGTAATAGGTGTGAATTTACCTAATGGACAAGAGAAACAGATTCATAATGTGATGTATGTCCCTGATATCAAAAAGAATTTAATCTCTGTTTCTACTATTACTGACCAAGATTTGAAGGTGGAATTTGTTAAATCACAGTGTGTAGTGAAAGACATTCAAGATCAGTACAAGGTTATTGCCATAGGAACCAGAGTTGGAGGCTTGTATAAGCTGGATGTGACCCGGAAAAGTCATCAAGCTTTGGCATCTACAACAATGTCAACAGTAGATTTATGGCATCAAAGGTATGGACATCTAAATCACAAAGATTTAATGCTACTTCAAAAGAACGCTATGGTTGAAGGGCT
The DNA here is from genome assembly GCA_000404065.3 of Pinus taeda. Classification (NCBI taxonomy): domain Eukaryota; kingdom Viridiplantae; phylum Streptophyta; class Pinopsida; order Pinales; family Pinaceae; genus Pinus; species Pinus taeda. The sequence continues at coordinate 162,506 of APFE030837903.1, read as the reverse complement.
TCCTGTCTTAAAGAATGATCATGTTGAATGTGAAGCATGTGTACTTGGTAAGCAACATAGGGAGGAATTTCCTATACATAAAGAAAAAAGGCAAAGGGAAATACTTGAACTAATTCATACTGATGTATGTGGACCTATGCAAACTAGATCTATTGGTGGAGCATGGTATTTTCTTATTTTTGTGGATGATAGATCTAGATATACATGGGTTTATTTCATAAGAAGAAAGAGTGATGTGTTTGAGTACTTTAAAGAATTTAAGAATATGGTAGAAAAACAAACTGGTAATTACATCAAAATTTTGAGATCTGATCAAGGGGGAGAATTCAAATCAAGAGAATTTAATCAATATTGTAAAAGCAAAGGGATTCAGCAACAATTTACAGTGCCACATACACCTCAGCAAAATGGAGTTGCTGAGAGGAAAAACAGAACACTAGTTGAATGTGCACGTAGTATGCTTCAAGGTAAAAATATCTCTAATGTTTTTTAGGCTGAAGCCATTAATATTGTTGTTTATTTGAAAAATAGGAGTCCAACCAAAAGTTTAGAGCTTAAAACACCTTTTGAAGAATTTTATGGGTACAAACCAAAAGTGAGTCATTTAAGAGTTTTTGGTTGCAAGGCATTTGCTCACATTCCTAAAGATGAAAGAAGAAAACTTGATGCAAAGTCAATTAAGTGCATATTTATTGGTTATTGTGATAAACAGAAAGCATACAAGTTGTTTGATCCCAATACTCATAGACTGCTTACAAGTAGGGATGTGGTGTTTCATGAGATTGCTAATGAAGGTGATAAAATAAATAATACTAGTGTATGGCATGATATTGATAATTATGTCAAATTAGATACAAATGTTGAACAAGAACAGGAACAAGCATAGGAACAGATACAAACTGAAGAGCAAGGGGCATCAAGCAGTCATGATACTCCAAGAAGAGGAGAGGGGACTCTGCAAAGCAAAAAGAAAGATGAAAGTAGTAAAACTCCAAGAAGGTCATCACGTCAAAGTCAGGTACCTGTAAAGTATAAAGATTATGCATTAATGTCTCAGATTATGAATGTTGTAGAACCTTCAAGCTATGATGAAGCTAAATAATATGAAGAATGGAGAAATGCAATGAATGAAGAATATAACTCTATAATGAAGAATGACACATGGGAATTAACAAAATTGCTTGAAAACAAAGTTCCCATAGGATGCAAATGGATTTATAAATCTAAATTTAATGCTGATGGAAGTATTGATAAACATAAAGCTATATTGGTTGCTAAAGGATATTCACAAAAGGAGGGAATTGATTATGAAGATACTTTTGCATCGGTAGCTAAGTTGAACATAATAAGAATCATGATTGCATTAGCTACAAAATATAAGTGGAAAATGCATCAGTTAGATGTCAAATCTACATTTTTGAATGGTGAGTTAAAAGAAGAAGTTTATTTAGTTCAGCCTGAAGGGTTTGTAAAACAGGGACAAGAGCATTTGGTTTGCAAGTTAAAGAAAGCTTTATATGACTTGAAACAAGCACCAAGATCATGGTATGTGAAAATTGATTCTTTCTTTTATGAGAAAGGCTTTATGAGAAGCAAAAGTGATCCTAACTTGTACATCAAGAAAGATGAAGACAAGAATGTTGCTTTAATATCTGTATATGTTGATGATCTTATTATAACAGGAAATGCATGCAAGTTGATTGAAGAAATTAAAAATCAATTGTCACATGTATTTGAGATGAAGGATCTTGGTGAATTGCATTATTGTTTAGGTCTTGAAGTTTGGAGGGAGCCTGGTAAGACACTAATCACACAAAGCAAATATACAAGGGAAATCCTTAAAAGATTCAATATGATTGAATGCAAGGCAACATCTACTCCTTTAGAACAGAATGTCAAATTGTGCAGTGATGATGGAACCAAAGAGATGAATGGAACTATGTACCGTCAACTGGTGGGAAGTCTGAATTATCTCACCACTAGCAGGCCAGATATAGCATATTCCATCAGCATACTTAGTCAGTTCATGGCTAAGCCTTGTGAAAGCCATTGGAAAGCAGCAAAGAAAGTCCTTCGATATTTGAAAGGAACACTTAATTTTGGTATTATGTATACTGATGAATTTGATGTTGAATTGGCAGGTTATTCTGATTCTGACTGGGCTGGAAATCCAGATGATAGGAAATCTATTACTGGATACGTGTTCAATATTGGTTCAGGACCAATATCATGGAGTAGTAAGGAACAACCAACTGTTTCATTGTCATCCACTGAAGCTGAATATAAAGCATTATGTAGTGCTACCTGTGAAGCAATATGGCTTAGAAGGATACTTGAAGATGTTGGAGAAACACAACAAGCACCTACAATAATCAGATGTGACAATCAAAGCACTATAAAGTTGGCAAACAATCCTATATATCATGCAAGGACAAAACACATTGAGACACAACATCATTTTGTAAGAGAAAATTTGCAATCAAAAGAAATTGACTTATCATATTGTAATACAAGTGAAAATGTGGCTGACATATTCACCAAGCCTCTTGGCAAGGCTAAATTTGAAATATGTAGAAATAAGTTGTACATTGTAGAAAATCCAAATTATGTTGTAAGCCTAGCTGCGACTTAGACCAGCAGGCATGACAATTAAGAGTATAGTGTCTTGTTCATTGTATGTAGTTGGAATTAAGGGGGAGTGTTGGAAACGAGATGTAATTCCAACCACCTGATTTAATGCTGGATCTAGAAACCAGCAGCTGCATTTAATGAAGTCCTAGAAGTCGGCAGATTCATTGAAGCTTCTCTAGGAAGCCACCGACTGAACCCGTCTCCAGAAACTTCTCCAGCTTGTATATATACCTGTTAACTGATGAATAGATGTGTGTTCTGGTGTTCAGTATTTCAGAGTTGGTGTTAGTGTGTTGTGCGCCTCTGATCTTTACACTGGGAACGTTTCTTCTGACAGCAGAACGCCTCTTCTTCCTTTTTTTTAACAGCTTGTTTAGACTAGAAGAAACGCATTCGCCTGCATTCCTAAGAAACGTTGGCCTTAAAGACCTCTTTTCGGAACCTTCTGACATATCTGGGCATTGTAGGCCCCTCTGGACATGAGGGGCTTAACAAAAGTTGTTGATTCATTCTCTTCCACGAAGATATGGGCAATGCAGCCCCCTTTGCAGATGATGGGGGTTTAACAAATGAAGCTGGTGATAGCAACTTAGGGAAGGAGATATGAGAGGAAAAAGATGTGGTTGGTTTGATAGGGTTGTTGGGTTTTAAGCTCAATTAAGCTAATGAGTTTAATGTAAATAATTATTATTATTAAAGTCACAGCCAAGCCTGACACCAAATTGGTGTATGAGACCCCTTTGTTTGAGTTTATTATAAGTATTATTTTTTGTGGAATTGAGGCTTCTGTGATCTATATCAAGTTCTGAGAAGATTTTTGGACGTAAATCACATTAGAATGCTTTTGTCGATGCATTTCTAACCAACTTGTCTTGACGATGAACCACACTCGTTTGTTCGAAACGTGTCGACAAAAGCATTCTAGTGTAGACCCCTTTGTTTGTGGGACAAGGAATCCACTAATTAAGGTCACAGAGTCAAGCCAGACACCAAATTGGTGTATAAGACCCCCTTGTTTGTGGGACAATGGATTTGATTGCTAAGTCTACGAAGGCATACATATTCTACCCCCTCCCGTTTTGAACAAGTGACCTCTTGGGAGGAAACACTTGCTCTTAACCATTAGGCCCACTCAAGCTGTATTAATTTTTTATATGTTAATTAATTAAATTTAAATATGAAATTTCTATCAAATATAATAGTGATGGTTATGAACCATTAATTTAATTTATATGATAAAATCAATTTTAATTTACAGATATTATTATATTAAAATATTTTATTTTTCTAATTATATGTTTTGAAATATTATGATTATAAATATGATATCTTATTATTTAAATTTATTTTAATGTGATATGCATCTTATGATTTTTTTATATCAAAAAATTGTTTGTAATTTTATAATAATTTTTTTATAATATAACAATTGAATTGAATAGATTTATTATTTTATTAAGGTTATTATTTATTATTTTTAATTGAGTGGACATTATATTTAATTATTATTATTTTTATTTAACACAAGAGACGATGTTGTAAATATGTGAAATTCATTGTAAATAGTTTTAGTGTCGAGTTTAAGGCCAAGGCTTCATTAGTGAATGCATGAGAGTCTAAGTGGTAGTTGTGTTTTCCATGATACACTCATGTATAGGGAAAATGCAAAATAATATAATATCCACTAAAATGATTGCTTGAGAGGACAACAAGGGGACTATGATACCACAAGAGGGATTGGATGATTTGATCTTGAATTGTGGGTGTGTGCTATGTAAAAGTGTCATTTTTGTCATAACACAAGAGAGAGAGAGAGCCCATGCAAGACAATATCTTCCATTATCTCTCACATGCATATTTTTACCATAATTTTTAGGCAACCGTTCATTGGCATGTAGAAGGAGGAATCTCTCATGTTATCGAGATGTTTCTCTATGATTCTCATGGCGATTATGATAGTTGTTATGGTTGTGAATGACAAAATCTTTTCATGTGTTGGTAGTTAGTAAGAGCTCATAGAAGTGGGGAAGCTCACAACTAAAAGTGTGGAAGAAAATGGAATGGTTGGAGAGAAATATCATAAGTGGAATGCCCATAGTAGTTGAGGAAAAATATTCAATATCCCTATCTAGTTGCTCATTAACTCTTAGAAGAGGCTAAGTGTATTCTTCCAAATTGTTATCAAAATGTAGATAACCTTTTGACCTCTTTTGCACACACTCAAGAACATTGGAAGGGAAGAACATGTTCAGACACTTTTGAGCAAAGAAGGGTGGACTTTTCTAATGTCTTATGAGGCAGTGGAAGAGAGTGTCATGGTTGGTCTGAGTGTTGAAGGAGGGACTCAATTTTTTTTTAGTGAGAATATTGACTTGTCATGAGAGTAATGGGTTAGATTGAGTGGTTTGAGAGCCTTATAGGAGGTCCTTTTGCTATGGGGCAATTGTGGTTTGGGTTGGGGTTAGAATCCATAGCTAATTTCTATGGTTTGATGTAAAATCTAGCATCAAAAAGTAATTTGGTGGACATGGATTTATTACATGTAACTATCCATGGTTATTCGTGTGGATTGTTTTTTCTATTTTTATAATGCATTGAATTGAATAGGTAATGAAAGAATTCTAAGTATGCATTTTTGTTTCTATTGTTGTTTTATGAGGAAAAGTAGCATTGGATGGGCAAGAAAGGCATCCCAGGGATGCTCCAATTTGATATTAGACAATTTTGGAGTTGCTCTATAGTACCCCACCACCTTAATAATGGTAAATAGGGGGGTTGGGAACATGCTTACTATTTTTCAGGATCAAAGAATTGATGCCATTGTTTTAAGGAGAGGATATCATTGTCCTAGTATCGCATCCCCTTAGTGATCACATCACCATCCTTTCTACTCCCAAAAATAAAGTTTATCCATCCTCTAACAAGTAGGAGAAAGATTGGGGCATATCCCAATTGTTCCTTGCACACTTGGTTATCAATTTAGACATGGTCTTATCAGAGATGACCCTCCCATGGAATTTACCAATAACGGTAGTATCAGAGTATAACAAACATCGTTAACCATCACATCTTCTTTAAGAACTAATTTCATATTTTATTTTAACATCTTTACAAATGAACTCTTCCATATCCTCTTCATTTGGAACCTTTCCCTAGAAGCTTTCAATTTCCTTGATCTTGGTCTCCTAAGTTTAATATTTTTTCAGAACACATATCTACATAATTGTCCAATTATTCTACTTTTGAGAACAATTTGTTCATATATTTATTGATTTTAGATTGTGATTTGATTGATTTTGGTCATATATGTTTTGAAAAGTGGAATAGTTCGACTAAACATGTACAACCAATTGTCTATACTCAACACTTATTCTCATCACATTATTAAGGTTCTCTATACGTTGGATTAGATTCTACCCTAGGTTTAGGTCATTAACCACTCCATTCATATTATTTTGTATACCATATTCAAATCCATGCTTCCTCTCAAAATAGTCATTTTTATTACTCCTTGTTAGGGCTTGTTTTAGTCTTGCTAGATTAAGAAAACTTATGAATACCCTCCACAATTCCATCAAAATTGACCTTCGAGTTCATTGTGAGTTTATCTATCCATATCTTAAGATCATTAACAAGATTGGTACACTATCTCCCTTCAAGGACCACAATGATAAGCTTTTCTAAGTGATCATAATATTCCTTCTAGGGTAATATTGTAGGGTCGTGGTTAGAGATTATCAAACTTGGGTCATGTAATAACGTGATTCAAGTTTTCTCTTGTGCTCACCTCTGATATGATAGAATTCCTACAGGGAGAGAGTTATTCAGTAAGCCATAAATTTCAATTAAAATAAGGCTAGGGCCTTCTTTCTCCCCTAGGGAGTTCCACCATACAAATGCAATTTTCCAAGTGTCACTACTCCCCTTGCCATCTTCCTCTTCTATTATCTTGTTTACATTTCACCTTAGACCTCCAATTTCAGCTCCTCAAGAGTAGATACAATGGAAAACTCACATTGGACCTCTATTGGAGCTTTTCAATAGTCCACTAACTTATCCTCCATTTCCATATCTCATTTAATGCTTATTCTTTTTGTGAGTTACTTAATACCTTATGTTTTTTTGTTATAATCTATTCTCTTGCAAATCTTAATCTGTTATATTTTACAATAATGTGGTGTAAGATCTATGTGTTTTGATGTTTGGGAGATCTAATTGTTTTCATCACATAATACATTATGTGGGCAAGATGAGGTGGAGGTAAAGGGAACCCTATGTGCTTTTCAAGTTTCCCTTGTGCTTTATGCATGATTCCAAATAAATAACATGACACTGTTAAAGATGTTATCCAGTCATAAGATAGTTTAGCCCAATTTTACAAGTGTTTGAAAAACTTATAAGAGAGTTTAAACACTTAGTTATAGACTCATGAAATAGATTTTTTAAAAACTAAAAAATTATGTTGCATATTGTATTGAAAGCTAATGTATTGAATGCACCGGCATAGTATATTTATGTGAATGTCTCCATCCTCTCCATTACCATGAGGGTGAGCAACAGAACGAAAGCGAGGATTCAAGAGCAAGCTTTTATTTTTTTGGGTTTTTGTTAAGGAGATGGATAATAACTATTTCTTTAATAATAATTTAATTGGTATAAAATTAAAAATATTTGATAATAACTTAATTAATTAATTAATAAATAAATATATGTTAAATTAATTTTATTTTTTATTTTTTATTAAATGATTGTAAATTAAATATATTTTATAATTATCTGATTTGATTTTATCTTTTATTATAAATTAATAATATAAAAATAGTATTAGTGGAAATTGTATAAAAGAAAATATTATATCTTTTTTATAGGTTGGAAAATCTATTATAATTTAGTTGTCAAAGTGATGACAACCATGTTTAGTTGCTAATGGCGAATGCAGACTGACACTTATTTAAGGAAAACGACCTAGCATAACTTATTGGTTGTCCATAAAGGGGCAGCAGACTTTCACACCTGCTAAATGCTTTTGAGTCTTAGGCTGCTAACCTATTTCCTTAAGAAAACGAGCTCTTACCCAAACAAAAACAATTTTAAGACATACTCCAGACCCAGCGAAAATATTATATTATAATCTATAAACTATTAAATAAAACTAATTTTTTAATTAATCAATTTATGCTTCCCCTTTAAAAAAAATTAAATAACTTTATTCTAAATCAAATAATATCAAAAAAATATTACAAGTAATTTAAGTGTAGGGAAAGAAAATGAATACAAAGTACACAGTTCAGACACTGATTCCTTAGAGACTTTATTTTATTGTAATGAATAATATGAAAAGTTTCAATGGAAATTGCATATAGATACATTGGAACCTGCACTAAAAGATAAAATGCATTGTAACATATGAGGAATAAGTGATGTGACAAATTTATTCTCTGCAGCAGCATAAAAACTTTAAATCGGTCTCCATGAATTCTTCCCCTCTACTACGAAACTGGTTTAATGCATATTTCTTCTCCTGCATAATTCTCAAATTTTAAGACACATCATCCTATTTCTGCCAATTCTGCACAATTCCCTTCTTCCTTGTTATTCTTCAAAGCAAAGAAAATCAATCACATTCTGCAAATTCTGCACAATTCCCTTCTTCCTTGTTATTCTTCAGAGCAAAGAAAATCAATTACATTCTGCAATTAAATTCGAGCAGAAACATGGAGTCGATGATTATTTAAAATATTACATTGCCCTATGCCAGTCATAATCTCATATTTAATGACTATTGGATATACCAGGCCATACAATACACCCACCCAAACTGTTAGAAACCTGGCAAACAGTACTCCATTAAAAGATATACGCCAGCCAGAAACTTATACACCCAACCGTTAGAAACCTGGCAACCAGTTTCCATTACCAGATATCACTGGTAAAATACATAAATTGCAGTTTTATAAACGAAGATTGATGAGCAGGGTAGAGAAACTAGATTAGTTGGGAAGATGCACAATATTTACTCATAAACTGTCACATATTGCACGCTCGAAGGATAGCAGCTTGTTTTCCATATCATACAGAATATGGTAATTCTGCTGTTGAACATTCCCGAATATGGACATGCCAGAGTTTGGCAACATTCCAAGGCACAGCAAACCGCTCTTGTCTAAAACCATGTAGTTCTCTCTGGGCAAATGGTAATCCGCTCCCCTGAAATGAAAAGTGATAATGGGAAATTTTGGCAGAGTCCCTCTCGATGCAGGGGGTTTATAGCACAGGTCCAGCCCAATTTGAGAGCCATCCGCTACAGGAAGCTTAATTAAAGAACTCAATTCTTGTTTCACCGCATCGTATCCGGCTTGTTCCAGATATGTTACAGTCGTTCCAGAGTCGATAACAAAGCCTCCACTGCCATCAGATTGAAGGTTGAAAGTATCTTTCTTGATATTCAGCAATTTCCCGCCAACGCTGATGCCGTCCAGAGAAAGATAATAGAAGGTCGATTCTTGACTGTTTTGGGCTATGGGAGTCGAACTCGAGGCCTTGCCGCTCAATCTTGCAGATTCTCCAAACATCAAAGGGCTCGTTTTTGACTGAGAATCGTCAATTGTCATCAGACAGTAAGAAAATTTCTTCGGCATTGACGCAGAGAGCTGTGAAATTAACGACAGGGGACCCCGTCCCAAGCCCACTATCCCCGCCCCTTGATCGAACCCGTTGCCTTCATTATTTTGACCGCATCCAAACGCAAAATTTGGGATTAATTGCTCTGCTCCAGATTTGGAAGTTAATGTCAAGGTCTCGTATGAGAGAATCCCCACAGTAATTGAGAAATCGCCATACGTATACTGGTATTCACATCCAGCTGTACTCTTGCATTCAAAGTCCGGCAGAGCGTTGCAGAGAAGGCTTTTGCATGAAACCTTGCTGTAAGTGGAGGAACGCGCGGGATCATAGATTGGGGTTGGCTGCTTATAGCAATCAGTGCAGGGCTTGCACTGCGTCCATGTTAGGTCGCTTCCTGTGTCAAGAATTGCAGAATAGGATAAAGCTGGCGTGCCAATTGCCAGCTTCATGAGGAATTCTCCACTTCCTGTATTTACAGGAGCTCCAGTTTCTGTGGCCTTTTGCAAGTTTCGATCACTGGACTGGCCCGGTATGCGTTGCAGCTTTTGCAGCCTTTGCTTGCTTCGTCTTACTGCTCTTTGCAGGCGATCAGCGAAACTAATATTCCCTGGACTATATGGAGACAACAGCGAGTCTATATGTATCAGATTTGCTCTGAATCCAGGAATCTCTTTGTTTGTTAGCTTCTCTCCATTTACAGCGGAACTGTATCTGGCTGACACAGAAAGCAATAAAAAAAGAATGAACAGAATCCCCATGCTAGCACCAGACATCAAATGCTCTGCAAAATTGTATGTTGGTCTAGCCATACAATTGCATATATAGTCTGCGAGCAGATTAGGAAGAATATTTACTTTACTGGCTGGACCACAAACCCTGATTACTTTAATATAGATTTCTACAGAAGGCCTGTTAAGCCTATCACTGTGTGTAAAAAACTCTGTACCATCAGTTTCATAGCTCGCAATATATTATTCTCAGAGCACTAAGAGTGACTGACCTGGAAATCTTTGCAAAATATTATTCTCTGTGCACTGAGTCAGAGACTGGGAAATATTAGCCAGTCAGCAAGCTATATGGTGCTAGATCCACTCAGCAATCTATGATGGTGCTACACCCATTCTTTTGGTTTTCCAGTTGAAGTGACTTTAAGATCCATTACTGTCACAGTCGTGGCATTATACTTTCTTGCTTTGTTTTTAATGTGGACTTACTGTATAGATGTATGTATGACAAGATTCAACTATTTGTGACACAAATTTATGTTTATAAAAAAAATTTATTTTATAGGTTAAATATCAATTTTTTTATATTCATTATTGGAATTAGCAATAGTGGTGGTATCATACTCATGTTACACTAAATCGAATTCGTGCTATTATAATTTTTTGGAGGAAGTGCCCAGCTTACAAAAACGGCCCTCGAATCAAATGAGACTCAAACTCATAACCTGCACAGCGATATAGATGACTTAATAGAGTGTCTGCTAACCAAAAAACCAAACCTCTGCGAACAAGTTAAATATCAATCTATATTATTAATAAATACAATATATATTTTATTTTAAGGAAAAAAAAGATTAGCTTAAATGGTCTTTAGCTAAATTTATGATGATGTTTTGGTTTTTTTGTTTTTTTTTAATACCATTTCTCTTTTCCATTGAAAATATCATTATAGCTATGTAGTTAACGCGCTCAAAATAATAAGTCTTTAAGATTAGTTTAAAGTTTATTGAAAATCATCCATAATTTAAGAAAGGAAGTCATAAATATGTTTTGGTTTTGCTAAATTATTAAATAAGAAATAAGAAAGTAGGAAAAGTTAGTGTACTAAGGACACTCAGTTTTTTAAAATTGTTTTAAAGTTAATTAAAAGTATAGAAGACGTCATAAAGATATTATTTTTTTACGTAATATAATAATAATAAGAAATTCATTTACGTATATATTAATAATATTTATTAAAAAAATGTGACAAAAGGATAAAAGAATATTAAAATATTATTAAATTTAATTTAAAAAGATTACAAGTATTATGTTATAATTAATTAAAAAATATATTGATAAAATAATAAAAACATTGGATAAATTTTTAGAAAAATATTGAAAATTATCACTTTATTTATTTTTCATATTTTAAATATATAGGAATTTTTAATATCAAAATATTTATACATAATAATCTCATAATATAGGTTTATTCGGGGTAGAGTAGATATTGATAAAGTGTTTTGTTAAGGCATTTTTCGGTTTAAAGTGGGGTAGAGTAGACAGTCACAGAGTATTTTGTCAAGGCACTCCTTGGTGTAAAGATCACTGGTTTGAAACTCTATGGGAAAAAATCCACTGAAGCCAAGATGGGTATTTTGTTAAGGCACTCCTTTGTGTAAAGTTCACTGGTTTGAAACTCTATGGGCAAAAATCCACTCAAGCCAAGATGGGTGCGATCCTAAGGTGATTTTGAAAGCTTATATACCCTTAGAGGCTCCATGTGATCCTCCATTGATTTTGACAATTTAGATGCCCCTGAGTCCCTATTACTGAAACCACAGGTGAAGAGTGACATTCATCTTAGGACTCACATTACCTAAAACAAAAATATTAGTCTTAATAATATATAATCTATCAAATTATAAAAATTTAAAAACAACTTTTCTCCAATCTTTATTATCATATAAACAAAATATTAAAGTTAAACAATTAATCTTTTAAATTTTATAAACTAAATTAATAACCTATAAATAGTAACAAAAGTAATTTATTACTATATAAACATAATATTAAAGTAAAGCAATCAAGTTTTTTTCCATAAAATAAAATTGATTGCAATTTATAGTAACAACCATCATTATCATAATCATAAGCAATTTGCGATGGTCATTGATTTCAATGTTAAATTTATAGTCTATTGAGTCTTGGATAGACGGTGACCGAGTCTGTTAAGACACTCCTTTGATGTGAAGTCAACGATTCAATTCCTTGTTCCTATTGGGGTGATATATTGGACACAATGAAGATATAATCCTGCCAAACCTACAATAAAAATTTGATGTGGATGGTAACAATCAACATCATAAAGCAATTTATTATAGTTAATAATTTAAATGTTAGCTTTAATCAATAAAAACAAAACCATTATTATTATTCCATACAAAGGGTAATTTATCTTCATCATTATAAAACCAACGTAGATCCATATTAACCACGGATCCTATTCCATACAAAGGGTGATTTATCTTCATCATTATAAAACCAAAATAGATCATATTAACCATGGATCTAATATGAGCCGAGATGGATCATATTTCTTTAGGTGCAAATTTTTTTGAGAGTGCAAAATTTGAAAAAAAAAATTGCATCCCCCTCTCTCTTTATATATATACACACACATACAAACATTAAATATCATTGTTCATATTGTGTTTTTGAATGCTATGTAGAGTACATTTAAAATAGTTTTTTTGTTATTAATATATTTTTAAGTATAATCAATATTAGTTAACATTAATCTTTAAATATTTTATTTAAAGTTGATATGAAATTATATTATAGTATACGGAAAACTTAATAAACATGCACAAAATATTTATTTTTGTTTTTTATTGATCATTGATAGACTTACAAATATATATACACTCTTACAAATATATATACACTCTGTAATTTTTCAATGTTTATATTGTATTTTTGAATGCTATATATACACATTAAAATGAGTTTTTTTGTTATTAATAAATTTTTTAATAAGTTTTTTTGTATGGTCAATATTAGTTAACATAGATCTTCAAATAGTCGTGTTGAAATAATTTTGAAAAGTATAAGTTTTATACATCTTATTCACCATATTTTTTTCACTTTGAATTACTTTACCTCTTTTTAAAGTTGATATGAAATTATATTATCGCATATGGAAAACTTACTAAACACGCATAACATATTTATTATTGTTTTTTTATTAGAATGAGCCTCTTAACTCCAGGTCTGCCAAGCACCTAGAGGGATAAAGATATTTGATCCCTCTCAACGATTTGTAGATCTAGAGTTAAAATGGATCTAGGTTGGTTTAATCCCCCCTTTAAATAGGATATATTCCACATGAATACCATGAGTTCTCATAAACATGGAGCTCAAATACCACTGGTAACTTGGCCAAGTCAAACTTATCTTAACTACCCAACAAAAATTAATTAAAAATAATAATAACGTAAAATTTTATTTGAACAGAGTTAATTTTATTTTTATTTCAAATTTACCTTAACTACCCAACAAAAATTGATTAAAAAAATAATAATATAGAATCTTATTTTAACATAGGGTTATTTTTATTTTTATTTCAAATTTACATTAACTACACAACAAAAAATTGATAAAAAATAATTTTTATTTTAACAAAGCAATTAAAATATTAAAATTAAGCAATTAATCTTTTAGATTTTATAAATTAAAATTAATAGTTTATAGATGGTAACAATCATCATTATACAATTAAAGTAATTATATAAATAAAATATTAAAGCAAAGCAATTAAATTTAATTATACAAACAAAACATTAAAGTAAAGCAATTAATCTTTTGATAATGTCTTTTAGATTAAGTACATCATAAGTTGTTGGTCCACCTTTCAAACCATCTATTGTGGTTCATCCTCAGGACAAAGGTGAAAAACCTAACCTGTCATCTTGTTTAAATAGATGCATCCATTTCAGAGATAGTAGTTAGGATTGCAATAGTGATAGAAGTAATGTTAATTCTATAAATTGATAGATCCAAGGTTAAAATTTTGTGGGTTGTGACTTGGTTAATTCTCTAAATTGAGAGATCCAAGGTTCAAATTCTCCAAGTTATGACTTGGTTTATCCAGAGGAGGACAGGTTGTAGACCCTCAAGCAGGTCCTTGGGTTCCTCTGGAATTAAAAAAGAAAATAATTGCAATGGATAGTAACAACCATCATTATCATCATCATAAAAGCAATTCATAATGGTCACTGATTTAAATATTAACTTTAACCAATAAAAACACAACCATCATTACTATTCCATACAAAAGGATAGTATATCCTATAGTATTTTTCCCTATAATTAAAATTAACTACAATGGATAGTAACTATCATCATTATCATCATCATAAAAGCAATTCATGATATTCATTGATTTAAATATTAGCTTTAATTAATAAAAAACAACCATTATTACCATTCCATATAAGGCTAATATATCCCCATCATTATAAAATTAGAACAATTTATTTTATTTTCCAATTTTATAAAAATATAATCTATTTTTTTTTGTTTGTAAGTAAGTAAGTAAAATTTCATTAGATTTTCAAAAATTACATAGATTACATGCATGGGTTAATATGAACATATTGTACTGAGAAGAGTATATTTTGGGTACCAAAACCATACTATCTTGGAGCATGCTTGGGAAGACCATCTACCCTTAAGTGGGAAATTGTCTTCTTGAGAAGTTTGATAACACTTTTTTACTTCATAATACCTTGACAAAAGCATGCATAATAGAGACCAGGTAAATAGTGGCATCAAAAGATCATAAGAAAAATAGTAAATGAGCATAAACTGAGAAAGCCTTTCTTGGAGATTGTTAGCGGGCCTGGTCATGTTGGGTGAGGTACTGGAAAGGGTAGCTAGAGCCTTCTACTAGTGATGGAGGCCATTCCCACTCAACGAACACTCCATACGAGCTGGTGTTGGCCTTTTGCTACGAAGTTTCACCTTTCAAATTGTTTGTAGTGACGATCTTTTTGGTTGAAGTTTGTACTTTCTCTATAGGTTTGGAAGTTCCAAGGTTACCTGATTACTTTCCTTCATTTTCAAAGGCCTTTGGATCTTAGGGCTAGGATGCTTGGACCCTTGAAAGAGAAAATATGAGTTGTCTGAATTCTCTTGAAAATTGGATGAAGCTGGAGGTGAGGGAGGAAAAGGGAATTGAATTCCCAAAGCTCCTGATAGGACCCTTAGAGACTAATGAGCCTGGACTAGATGGAAGTTCATGTCTGTAATTATTCCTTCTACAACACATAAGACCTCTCCCTAGTCCCTTAGACGATGGCCCAACAAGTTCCTGATAGCCCAGTGACCATTTCCACTATTCTTGAGCTCCTGAGCTTCCATAGCAGCAACTTGGCATCTTATATGCTGAGGCATGTCTTCGTCAAATTGCTCCACTCCTTTACCGTGCCAAGGTAGGGGATGCTAACACCCTCATCCTCGTTGTCCTCTCCTGGTATGACCTCTTTCTCGAACCATGACTATCGGGTAAGAAGAGTTTTTGCCCACAATTCCAATCTCCTTAAACTTCACTGCCAAACAAGTGCAAGAGTGGCAAATAACAGAAGTCGGCAAGCATAATAGAGATCGACCACAAAAACTAGCTAGTGAAACAAAGGACCACAACATAATCCAATGAATGTAACAGATTTGAGCCAGTTGTAGAGCATGACAAGTGCAAGAATAAATGTTCCCTTATTCTTTTACTCCAAATTCCATATCCCAAGCACAGTGTAAATGCCTAGGCCATTTTTATCCACCATCCTTCCTTTCACATTGAATGTGGGTTGCACGGGATACATAGTGAAGTCACCACACAACCCCAGCCATTAATGCTCTAGGATGTGCTTCAATAGGTGGCATCAATGTTTGCATTGCACGAGAAGGCACTAGGATCTGGGGTAAGATCATAATCATCATTAATATTTCATGCAAGGACTAATTTATCCTCATCATTATAATACTAGAACATTTTATTTTTTCTTTTCAAGTTTATATTATTATATAAACAAAATATTAAAGTAAAGCAATTAAGTTTTTTCCCTATAAATTAAAATTGACTACAATGAATAGTAACATCAATCATTATCATTATCATAAAAGCAATTCATAATGGTCACTAATTTAAATGTTAAGTTTAATCAATAAAAACACAATCATAATTACTATTCCATACAAAGGCTAATTTATCCTCATCATTATAAAATTAAAACAATCTATTATCATATAAACAAAATATTAAAGTAAAACAATCAAGTTTTTTCCCCATAAATTAAAATTGACTACAATGGATAGTAACAATCATCATTATCATCATCATTATAAAATGAATTCATAATAGCCAATGATTTAAATGTTAGGTTTAATCAATAAAAACACAACCATTATTACTATTCCATACAAAGGCTAATTATCCTTATCATTATAAAATCAGAACAATTTATTTTCCAATTTTAAGGTCATTGCTAAGCCAACAATAAAAAAAAACATAACCATCATTAATGTTTCACACAAAAACTAATATATCTTCATCATAATAATTTATTTTTTTCTTTTCAAATTTTTCTACTCCTATTGAGATTTGAACCTATAACCTTTTAGGAGTAAGCACATGCTCTTAACTATTAAACACTCTATATGACAATAGTTGGTTTAAATGCTACTTAATTAAAATAAAGAGCCCATCAATAATGTTCCATATAACAATTAATTTATCCTTATTTTTGTCATACTAAATTTTTATTAGGTCCAAAATGTAAATTGGATTATGGATTATGTCATGGCCAATTTCTTAGTGTTAATTAATGGTTGTCTACCCAATTTTCCCAAGTTGTTGCCCATTATATTTTATTTTACTAATTGAGAAAGGAATGAGAAAACTCATCACAAAGGCCAATGTGAGTGGTAGGATGAAAGGTATTCAAGTTGGAAAGCACTTTTGGGTGTTCTCTTTTCTTTTAAATATTAAACAAATTAAATATCAAATTATATTTTTAATATACATAATATTTATATTATTGTAAATGTTTCCCCATGGGGTTGACAAACGAGGTGATGGAACTTAATGAGTGGGTAATAGTTTCTCTCCCATGCAACACGTAAATAAGGAAGAGTGTCAAATATGTTATGGTTGGAACATGACTTCAGAACATTCAAGAACATATGAGGTTTATTTGTATGGTTTGCGAGTATTGTTAGTCAATCTCTGGGCAGTGAATCAGTGAATCGATGAGGGAGAGCTCATTCTGTGGAGCACAAGGTGGCTACTTGCCACAACTATACCTCAGCCTCTTTCTTATGAGTGAGAAGTGCATTAGGGGTTCTCATATTAATGGTCTAGGAAAATTTGTTGGCGAAGCGGTCTAGGGAATAAACATTTGGGACCCTTGTTCTCTTTAGGATGTGTTGTGTGTGGGTGAATTCAGTGTAGCATAAGAGGGCGACACAATTGACAAGGAGACAATTAAGATTACCGAGGAGACTTGCCCTCTTTTGGGTGGTGTAGGTACGAAGTTTATGTTCTATTTTCATTTCAGTTTGGTGTTTAATTTATAGGGTCTTTGTTGTGGTATTTGGAGAGTCCAAGTGTTTGACAAAGCCGATAATTGAAGACAAAGAAATTATTTGTGTGGCTTTTTCTCCTCCTCCTTGTAGTAATATGGTATTGGAGGTTGGGTGGGGGGGCGGGTTGGTAGGGAGAGGCACTACATTATCTGGGGGTGGGTCTGGAAGCATTGTATGGAGAAGGGGGGTTTGTAGTAGGGTGACTTGGTGGAGTCTCGACATATTGACTAATTCAACTGTGAGGGGTCGAAGTAGTGTCGTATATTGGAGGGGGCAAGGCACTTGGATAGACACAAATGAAAGTTTTGGTCTCTGGTCATTTGGGTGGGAAGTGGATGGGCGAGTTGGGGAGGTGGGTTGGGAAAGTTGGGCATTCTGGCAGGCTTTCCACCTTGGAAGCCATGACACTAGGTTGAATTCACTATGTGAGTTGAGTAAAGTGGATAGTTGAAGCACCATGCAATGATAGAGGGGAAGGGCTTATCGTGGGGTTGATCTACTCAGTCAAGGTGTTGGACATCATGTTGAACAGTAGGACAAAAGGAAGGAGCTGGAATAGTAGCAGACAATCTCATTAGGATGTGTCAAGCTACCTCCACCATTTGACATTTTAGAAGAGCGACTTTTCCAAGTGACGACGATGGTGAAGCAACTAGCCCATGGTTGACATGACGATAGAAACGATGCCATTGCTTTCATGAATTACCTTCAGCACAATCAGTGGCACATGATGGATTAGTTGGTGTCCCTTTGGCGATGTCAGATTTGGCTCCAAGAGAGGCTAAAAAACTTTGAAGAAAGAATGGCACACATGGAGGCTCATATCCATGAAGCCTTTCACTAGCCACATGGCAATGGTCTGGGTGACCCACCTCCAGGTAGTCTTGCAGGTTACTTATGAGTGTAGGATGTATCTTTATCCTTGGAACGTTCTGGTTTATGTGGACAATCTGTGTATGGTCCTTAAGCTTTGTTTTACTATTGTCTGTGTCTTTTTTCCATTACCATTTGGCCAACAAATCTAGTAAGAATAAGGCCAGTGATGTTTTGAAACCAATCTCCTCGCCATATAAATTTCTTATGAATTAATAAAAAAAAATAATTTATAAAAAAATATCATTATAAATATTATTTTTAATCAATACAAATATAATTATCCTTATATTTTATACAAAACTTAATTTATCTTCATCATTATAAAGTTAGAACAATTTATATAATGATAGTTGGTTTAAATGCTATTTTGATTAAGATAAACACAACTATTAATATCATTAATATTCTATATAATAATCAGATTATCCACATTCCTCATATATAAACAAAATTAATTTTCTGCCATATATCAATATACAAATAAAATTAATCGTGTCCAAAATATAAATTGGAGTATGGGTGGTGTCACATTAAACAATTTGTCAAAAGCTTTGGATGGGGTCCAACAACCCTGCCCATTACCACCATTTCTTTTTCTAATTAGAGAAGGAATGAGCAAACTCATCAAAGAGGTATATGTTAGTCGTAGAATGAAAGGTATTCAAAGCACTTTTGGGTGTCACATTTTTCTTTTGTGGATGATGTTTTATGATGTGAGGACGACCGTGTTGGGGAGTGAAAGGGCATTTTTATTAGATGTGTCTTGCAGTGGGCATGAAAATTAGTACTGATAAATTTTTTTTTTTTATAATAAATTTGACATAGATGATTAAATAAGTTTGGTATTTCCTTTTAGTGAAATGAGTTAGGATTTTGTAAAATATTTGGTTATTTTTTAATTTAATGAAATGAGTTGGATTTTGACATAAAATATTTGGGTTATTTTCTAATTTCAAAGGATTATTGGATAGCATAATTGGTTTGATTAGTTAAAAAGATTGAAAAAAGGTTAATTTTTGGAGTTTTATATAGCATTCTATTAGACATAGATTCATATTTATCAAATATGTATTTGGCAGTATCTTAATATATTGGAAAGTATTTGAAAAAATTGTTTTGGTTTTTTTTGGATGAGAAATTTTAAAGGGGAATTTTTTAGGTTAAATGGAAGATCTTGGCAAAGCTAAAAAATGTGGTAGATGGGGATTAAAAAGCATAGCTTTTTTGGAGAAGCACTAGCAACAAAGAATCTGTAGAGGTTGTTATTTCAGATGGGATGTGGAGTAAACTAAATAAAAATACTTCCTTGATCACATTCTGGATCTAAACTCAAGTAAAGTCATTGCGAGGTTTTTCTAATATTTGGAAGGTATTGGTTTAAGCCTTCCCTTTCCTTAGACGATGGGTGGCTTGGCAAATAGAATGTGGGTCTTGGGTTCATTTGGGGATGGGTTCATGTATAGGCAGAACATGTTTTTTTTTGTTTAGCATATGATTTGAAGTATCAAATGAAGGAGAGAGGTTTCTATTATCTCACAAACAATAGTGTTGGTAGAGAGCCTGATGGTGGATGGTGGGCATCAAGAGGGTTGTTGGAGGAGATGATAGGTTTATAGGGGAACCTCACTCAAGAATGGAGAAGGTTTGTCCGATGTATAAATCATAGTGCTATTATTTTGAATGAGTAGGAGGACTAGTTAGTGTGGTCATGGAATATATCAAAAGTAATTTTAACAACAAAATAACAATATGAAATACTCTGGTTATGGATGAAGACCATAAATGGTGGTGGCCAATTGTATGGAAATGGAAATATCCATTAAAAGTAAGCAATTTTGTTTGGTTGGTGTTGGATAACAAGGCTTTGAATTATGACAACACTAAAAGAGGGGTTGGCAACGTCCCAATAGATGCAATGTTTGTGAGTAGGATGGATAGTTGATGGGTCATGTCTATTTTTCTTGTGTCCAATCACTATTTAGGTGTGACAAGAAGTTACCAAATTGATGGGTCTTTTGGGTGCACGGAATTCTAGTTCTTTCAAGCATAACATGAGGCCTTCGGTACATGATGTACATGTTAAAGTTTTTAAAGAGCTTTTGGTTGCATTTAAGAATAAGGTGTTGTTTGAAGGAGTTAAGAGATGCATAGGTCTTGTGGCTCATGAAATCAGTTGCTTATTGTGAACAACATAGTAAAGCTAGGGATTTCACGATCAACCCCAAGCACAAGCCATCTTTTAGTTTAAACTCTCCTTAGAGTTATTTCTATGGTGCATGTCAAAGTGTGTAGGACTATTGTGATATTGATATTGTCCTTTATTTCAGCCATGATCATTATTTCAACCTCAATATTAAATATGGGAGAGGCACTAATACTTAAGTAGAGTTAGTGAAACTTTGAGCATTATTAAAATTTGCCAAAGGCAAAGGTGTTTGAGATCTAAAAGCATTTACCAGATATTTAAAAATATATTGATTAAATGATTTAAGAGCTCAACCCATTTGAATAACCTTTAGTAACATGAAATTCAAGCACTACATAAAACTTTTTTGTTTAATTATTGTTTTAAAGGTTTTGTTTAAAAAAAATAAGATACAAATTTATATTTTTTTAACTAAAGTTATATTATACTTAATAATATATTTTTAAATTTAATATTTAAAATAAATAAATTAAACACAATATAAATTATAATTTATATATATATATATATATATATATATATAAAACAATGAATTGTTTTTTCATAAAGTAAAGTTAGCATAGAACCACCATCATAAAAGCAATTCATAGTGTTACCATCATTATAAAATTGAAACAATTTATAGTGGTTGGTGGTTTGAATGCGACTTTGATTTAAAAAAAATACATCATCAATACAACGACTGATTTATCTTTGTTCATGTTTTATGATACATAATGTTGCCAAAATATAAAACGCCCGTATCACTAGACCCAATAAATAACTATTTCTAAAAGATGACCTTACATTAGATTCGAATCGAATAAAAACTGTAAACAATCACGATTAAAATTTTTATTTTGAAGCTTTAAGAGTTAGTTTAATTGGTCAAATTGGAGTTTTGCCGTTTAAGAAATCATAGAATCAATTCCCAAAACTCTTGAATTAGATCTTGTATAAAGCAAAAAAGCGGCAACCCTAAATTTAGATTTTCCAATAAACGTAACCCCACTCGCTGACCTAAAATATCCGTGAACCAGAAAACAAAAATTGATTTGTTATTTTGCTTAAATACCGCACACGAAAAAAAATTGATTGGTTATTTTGCTTAAATACCGCACACGAAAAGAAACTTTGCAGACCTTAATAATTCAAATCAATTATCACGTGACGTGACGGGACGGTTATGAAATTAAATTAAATGGTAGTCTAAATTTCAATTTAATTTTATTAGAAATTTGATAGGGATTCTTTAAAATCATAAAATATGAATTCTGTATAATATAAATGTTACGATGCTGGATTTTAAATCACGCATTAAAAAAATACATTTTTCAAGCTTTAGATACATTTTTTTAAGCTCTGAATACGTTTTTTAAAAAAGAGTTCAAATTTATGATTATTTTTAAATGTTTATTTATTTGAAGTGAGTTATTTTATATTATGTCAAAGATTTTTGGAATATCACTGTTTGTTTAAAGTTTTGGGTGAGTTTTGGGTGGTGATTTTATTTATTATTAGAGATTGAAGAGAGTCTTGTGAGTAAGAGTGTTGAAAAACTTTTTATAAAATTATTTATTTATTTATTGAATTATGTATTGGTTAGATTAATAATTAAAATTTAAAACGAATAAATAATATTTAACCAATTACATTTATTTGAAAAAATATATTTGACTAATCAGTTATTAAAAAATTATTAATGATTAAAATGGGATTTGTTAATTCCTAAAAATTCACAAAATTGAAAGAAAAATGAAATCCTATCAATAATAAAATAAGAATTAGATTTTTAATTCTGAAAAAAAGGAATCCAATTTTTAATTTAAGAATTAGCAGAAATTAATTAGGTTATGAATTAGTTGAGAATTAGATTTTTTTTTTAAACTATTAATTATTATTTTAAAATTAATTAATTAAACCAGACTAGTATCATAAGTTTAAAGTCTTGAGGTTGCTAAGACTTGGTCTAACTAGAACATTTTGAAAATAGAAACTTATAAAAATAGGTTGGTTGTGCTAGACCTGACATGCATAGACATGAGAAGACAAAATAAATCACTAGCTCTCCAAGCGAAAAAGCCATTGAGTCATAACAACTAGTGGCCAGAATCTAATCATTGAGTCATAACAACTTCTGGCGAGAATCTCCAGGCATATGCACTAGCAGGTCACTACCTTCATCCTACTAGAAGGAGATGTTGGTTGATCTCCTGGCGAAAATGGTTAGCTTTTGAGAATTTTTTTCTCTAGCTCTAACAATCTCCTACTAGAAGGAGATGTTCGCTGATCTTCTGGCTAAAATGGTCAAATTTTGAGAAATTTTTCTCCAGCTCTAACAATATAGAATTTCCCCTGAGTTCTCCAACCTCCCTTTGCCTCCAATATTATTCAAATGATGTTTAACCTTGTGCCTACTTCTAATTCTTCTCCCAAATCTTCTTGTACCTCTTTATGTGACTTACCATATTTAAACATGGTTTAACCTTGTATAAACTTGATACTATAATTGACGAAGTGACCATAACATATACAATACACCAAATATAATGAGAGCAGCCAAGACTCCCCTTCATAGGAGTTGGCAATAATATATCAAAACGAAATAACACTTACTCTTAAACATCTGCTTATTACACATTTTTGAAAAAACTAAACTAAAACCTAAAAGAATTAAACGGCTTCTTGTATAAAAATACTAAAAACAGTTTGATTATAACACGGCAGATTGATATATACAGATTGTTGGTTTCTGCACATGGACGTATAAATCAGTAGCGCTGTTATCGTGGGCCATTTCCAGCTCGGTTTCCCAAACTGAAATAGTTACAACGATCAACTTATCGCTCAACCATTTTTATAAAAAAGAAAAGGAGATCCTGCTTGTCTGCAACTTTTGCCGCTGGCGAATTTCTAATTATTTGCATCAACTTGTGGGCTCCCATACACTATCTTTGCTTGTTTGACAATGTTTGTTAGATGACCAAATACAATGTATTTGGCCATCAACTTTTTTGACAAATGTGTTCTCATATTTTGTCGTTGCATAATGTTGACACTATACGTACTATTTTTTTCAAGTACTGCTCACCCATATGATCCGAAGGCTTTGTACTAAAAGAAACTATTGTACTAAAAGAAGAAGTACTTCAAATCATGCACACACTTCAATCAATTTAGTAAGGCTTCGAATTTCAACCTTTGTTTTTTTTTAATTTTTTTCAAGTATAACAATCCATCTTAATGTGAAGAAGATTAAATATTCAATCTAACATCATTCCAAGCAGAAGAACATTGTTGGGCTAATCCAATAACATAGTTCTAAAGTTGGGGGTACTGTGAGATCACATGTGCTTGTTGGGCTAATCCAATAACATAGTTCTAAAGTTGGGGGTACTGTGAGATCACATGTGCTTAATTTTCCTGGTTAGAATTAGTACAATCACATGTACTTAATTTTTCATAATAGAATCAGTGGAATCACATGTACTTAATTTTTCATAATAGAATCAGTGCAATCACATGTACTTAAGACTGTTCGATAGTTCAATCACATAAAATTGTTGAAATGTTTGGTACACATTAAGTGTTTTATATATATAATTTAGAATAGAATGAATATATATTATATATTTTTAAATGTTTTTATAAATAATAAAATAAAGAGAAAGGAGATCATCCATATCTTCATCAAACAATAAAATAAAATTAAAAAGAAAAAATATATAAAAATGATGATGACATGACTTTATACTTCAAAATAATAAGTACTTCTAATAAAAGTTAACTTGGTAGGTATGACTTTAAATAGAGTGAGGAAATATGTGAAATGTGAATTGTTAGTGCAATTTTTTTTAATAAAAAAATGTTTTATTTTTAAATATTTCAAAACTCGTTGATATTTTATAAGTAAGAAATTGTTTAGTTATGAGGAGTAAATGAAAATTATTTATTCAAAATGTTTATTTAATGTAGTATGTTGAAATTATTCCTAGCTGAAGGATATGATTTAATTTGACAATATTGGTTACATTAATAATTCTCTATGTTAATAAAGTTAATAATGTTGGTTATAAAATGAGTTAATCATACTTATTATTTAAAGGGTTGTTTATGTTGATGACTTATTATATTAATTATATTTGATTATGTTGCTTATATAATGTTGAAGGAGTTGACTATGTTTACATCTGAAGGAGGTAACTTATGTTGACTATAGATTATGGGTACAAAAAATAATGTAATGTAATTTATTGAAAAACACACTCATGGGAGGAAGTCTCTCAACCAAGAGTGTGAATAGGCTCTCAATTGACAATTTGATTATATATAAGATATCTTTTCATTAGAGATAAACTATTAATTGAGAGTTTGATTGATATACAAAAGATTCTTTCATTTGAGAGAATGAAATCATCTCCATATTCACAATTAAACTCTATAATTTCAAGAGTTTGTTTTTATGTATATATTTCTACAAGCTTCATATGGAAGTTTTTGAACCAAATATTTATCCTACGCAATCTAATCAAACGAATAATTTGGATGTGCTAGAATAAACTCTTCTCTTATGTAAACTAAAGAAGAAAATCGTGTGAACATACTCTAGACCAAACCTTTGATTTGCATGTGCTTGCAAATCAAATAGATCCTACCTTCATCACATTACTAACCCTTCCTCCACTCCATCTATGAGTTTGATTATTCTCACTCCACCTGCAACCCCTACTTCCACTCCACTTGCAAATCAATATTTTTTCTCACTTTTGAGTTGTAAAAGCACTTTCAAACCAAATAAATATGGAAGTGGAAGGCCTGAATGATGTTGGAAGATGAGTTTGATTTGATTTTCATTGGGTTTGGTGAACAAAGTTGGGTTTATTCAATTATTTTGAGGTAATATTACATGTTATATCATGCATTGAAAGCATAATCACTGAATGTTGGGTGAGATTTTATTGTATTCTTTTTGTTCATAAAACTTTAAAATTGCTTGTTTTAACAAAGATCCCTTGAATTCCATTTTGGTTGTATGGAAGCCACGTCACAATGTGCTAACAAGAAGGGAAAAATAAAAATTATAAAAATTATTACTATTGATGTAGGTTTGACATTAAAATTCAATTGGTTGGGACAAACCACAATGACCTTAATGATAATACAAAACCACTATGACTTTAACTCCAAGACTACCCATAAACATAATTTGAGTGAAAACTATTTAATAAGAAAATATACAATCTAGAAACATAGATGAATACTTTTACTACCTTAACAAATTAAAATGAGCCCCACACGAGGGTCAAAAAGTGCCTAGCAACAATATGTTGGGAGAGAAACAATAACCTAAAAAACTAAAAACAAGGTTATAGTGGGATGATAACAAATTTACATACAAAATTAAAACTTAAAATACCCTCACCGAAAAACACAAAAACTTTTAAAAGCCACAGACACCCTATTGACCCCTCAAGGGAAATTATCTCTTAACCACCCTCTTAGGGGTAGTTTAATGTTGCTTGGATGAGCTATCATGCTCATATCTATTGGTTCAAGCTTGATCTTCCAATTCTTCTAGCCTCACAAACTCCATGAGTCCTTTCATATTTATCTACTATGGTATATCAACTGCTAGCTTTTCTTACCTCAAATGTAGTTTCATAGATGGTACTTCGTGCTTAATTGAGTTACTATGTTATGGTTTTGTGTGATGGTTTCTTATCTAGAAGTGGTGTGGTAGTTTCCAACCTTGTCATGAAAGTGATAAATGTTGGTAAGATCCTATAACACTTCTTCATTGCAATATTTTTATTATTTCTCCTTACGTACCATGGGGGTCATAATTGCCCTTAGATAACTATGTCATCACTTAGGACTAATTGTACCACTTATGATATGGTTGAGAAACACATGCATATCCTAATGATATCTAGACATTTTTCATCTACTCCCTTTCACTACTATATCATCCCTACTTATGTTAGACTTATCAAAAGTAATCCAATAAGGTCTAAGTGAAGGATGACAAATATATAAGCCAAATTAAAAATGTATCCAAAAGGCTAGAGGTAAAGAGTATGCAACCACCTTATTAAAAAAGATTCAACACCAAGGTATTATGCTAAATATGTATATCTAAAGAAAGGATTAAGAAAAATCAAAAGAAAATGAAAAACGGGTAATAAAGTGGTGTCGACATGATAAATCTAAGTAAAATATTTCTCTTAGCACAGGGGGCTTCACTCAATAAACCTATGACACATCACGTACATTCATGGCATACTAAACAATACCCTTAATTTGACTACATATTGGAAAATACCTCTAAAAATCACATTATTTAACCCCTTACCAACATGAACCCAATACACCTTCCCAATTAAAAAAGCCCCTACATTCACAAGATATTGTAGGTATCCATTTTTTCATTAACATTTTTTATACCCCTTTATATTTTTTCAATAACTTTGAGCTCCAGTTTTTATACCTGCCAATATAAAAACCCTTTACCCCTTATTATATGCTCAATATATTATGTCATTTTTCCCCTCTCTCTCTCTCTCTCTCTCTCTCTCTCTCTCTCTCTCTCCTCGTCTATCTATATATATATATATATATATATATATATGAATAGAAATGTCATGGTATTTCTCCCCCAGTGAAGCCTCCGTGTCTCTTAGAAGGTTTACAAGTACAAAAATCAAGACTCCTAGCTAAAAAAGACTGGTTGGACTAGCAAACAAGCTTATGTATATTAAAAATGACTTTGAGGATTGGAAATTAAGGTTTCCATGCCCTTTTCCATCAATAATGTATCATATTCACCTATTTTTAACAGATCACCGAGGAAATGCCCTTTTTACTAAGGAATTGACACATGTAATGAGCGTGAAATTGTCCCATCGATAGTAAACTTAAGAAAATTATAAAATTAACCTACATTAGGTTGTTGTTAAAGTATAATAATTAGTTTCTATTACTATAGTGACTTGTTTTGAAGCTTAATGCATTATTACAGGTGGGTTCCCTCACATTGGAATTCATGTACGACAATGTGGAAATTATGAACTTGCATGGGGATTTAGGTATTTTGATTCAACCATATTTCCTTCATTGGGATCAACCACTTTTCTTAGGATTTGTGTCATTACATTATGATATGTGTTAGTGTGATAGATGATGATGTTGATGCCACATCATCATCGAGGTGTCCACATCAATGCATTACACACTTGTTGCTTTGTAATTAAAATTGAAGGTTTCATATAAAGTTTTGCAAGCTAGTTTATGTCTTATGGGCAATGGATCAATATTGAAAAAGCACACAAACTAAGTTAAATTTTGCAGATTTTAATAGTGAAAAATAAACAACAAGCAACATCACAAAATGACAATTTGATGACAAAGTTCACCCCTCCCGAACTACATCTCTATGTCCAACTTCAAATGTTGGCCCTTTAAATTATATGCTCAAATGTATAATTACATCAATATACAATGCTCAAATTGAAAAAATAACACTGCTATTATGTCTAAAACACCCAAAAACCCCTGTGTAGGCTCTTCTTGGGATAAAAAAGGCTGAAAAATGGCCAAGTTAGGCCTCCTTCTTCTTTTCTCTACTAAATGTTATGCAAATTTGATCTTTTGTCAAAACTGATAACAAAATTCAGTTTTTACGGTATTACAAGGTGAAAATTTCGCAAATACAGGTGGTAGGTTCAACCACAATTCCCACTGATTTTGGTCCAATTTGTTGAATTCTTGGTTGAACTCTGCGCCCCTATTCTCCGCCCTCTAGTAGGTCACATGGCTTCAATATGACCGTGGGGTGCAGGCCATGAGCCACGTGCCTTTCCAACCCCATTGTTGGTCATTTGAGAGTTGATGTGACTTGGGGTTGGGTGCGGGAAGGGTGCCACGCATTCAACCCTCATGATCTCCTGCCAGTGGTCACGTTGAGTCAAAAAAACCTTGGGCTAGGGCATGGCAGGGTGCCACACGCCTCGCCCTCTCCGCTTAACACATAGTCACATATCACCATAATACTTGGAGATGGGCTGGTCAGGTGAGCCCACTGGCCTGACCCTCCCCCCAACAGTAGAACCAGAGCACTTTATTAATAACTGACCCACTATGTATTAATAAGTGGTATTCGTGATATAACGGTAAAGCATTCTGCTAGCTGGTGATAGGTCGCGAGTTGGATCCCCACATAGGCTCATCTAGCCCATCACCAAATTTTGGTCTCATCCAGAGTGCCACATGGTGCCCTGCGATTGGACCACATGTCACTTCGTGATTGGCCCAAACTAAATCACAACCAACCATTTAAATCACGCCATTTGTCTCTATATGACCGATCCATGTGTCATGTCCTAACTGGCTCTGTTTTGCACAGTCATCCTACTGAAATCAACACCACATCAACATACAAACTGCCACATGACCTCTGTACACTGCCCAATCAACCCTAAAAGTTAAAGTTTTACTATTTTCCAAAAACTTTAGAACATGATAACTTTCTCATACGATGTCAGATTGAGGCAATTCAAATGTAGTTGGAATCAAAACAACGAGATTTATGAATTGGCGCTAGTTTTAGGATATTTTGAGCACTTTCATTTTTGAGCATATTTTGGATCCCCTAGATCATTTGTCCCACTGGAAGATTTTGGAACACGAAAAGTATGTTTTTACTTAGCAAGTAAGTGGGGGTACAATTCCCTCACTTTCCTGATCTCAATCCACCTTGCTTTACTTGGATTAGTACCTTTGAGCCCCACTAGAAGATACTCCACTTTGCCTATGCATGAAGTTCTTATCCTTCTGTCAATAATTGAGTCTTCCTGCAACTCATTTAAATATTCAGGAGCAAAATATTCTATAGATGGAATATGAACATTAATCGGAAAGCATTGTTACCAATCTTCTCCAAGATTTTGAAAATACCACATCTGATTGGCTTGAGTTTTTTACCTTCACCTTGTAGTCTTTCCTTGCTGATGTACAACCAAAATTGATCTCACACTTAGAAATCATGACCAACCCGATGCTTGTCATGTATTTCTTTGTACTTGGATTTGCTTTTCTCTAGTTGTCCTTGTACCCTTTGATGCACTAGCTGAATTTTTTCACTGAAATGATTGGCTTTGTCCACATCATTATGTCCATCTATTACAATATCTTTACTAAAAATGAAATCCAAGGGAGACTTTGGAAAATGACCCAAACAAGCTTCAAATGAAGATACTTGTGTAGATGAATTCTTGGCATGATTGTAGGCATGTTGGATGTAATGCAAATGCTCATTCCAAAGTTTAGGATGCTTACCACAATATCCTCAAAGAATATGCACTACTGCTATGTTCACTACTTCTGTCTGGTCGTCAGTTTGTGGATGAAATGTGTGCTCTTCTTCAACTTTGTGTTCATGAGTTCCCATAAACTTGACCAAAAATTCTTGACAATTCGAGAATCTCGATAAAAAATAATAAAAGTGGGTAATCGAAAGTGAACCCATACATTTTGGAATAAAATATTTGCGGTATGTTCATCTGTATCTTGTTTCTTACTTAGCATCGACACACACATTTTACTAAAATGATCCACAACAATATATAGATAATCGTGACCTTTCCTAGACATTAGTAGTCCGCCAACAATATCCATAGAAATACTTTTCCAAGGACGAGAAGGAATAAGAAGTGGAGTGTATAAATTGAATTTCCTATTACTTGACATGCTAGTAGCACACATGGAACATCCTTTCACATATCTTGAAACAATTTCATTCATACGAGGCCAATCACAATACCTCTAAATTTGAGTAACTGCTTTTCCTACACCAAAGTGCCCAACAATAAGACAAGAGTGGGCTTCCATTATAACATTGACTCTTTCATCCCGTGGAACACATAACTTGCCAAGATGATACAACAACTTGTTATGAACATGATAATTCAACTCTTCAACATGATTTCCTTGAATCAAAGTTGCATAAAAATATTTAAAATATTCATCTTGAGCATATTGTTCAATATAACTTTCATGCACGATTGAGTTATGCTTAAGAATGACAGATGCATTAATAATAGGCCTTGATAACATATTTGCAACGTTGTTGTATATACTTTTCTTATACCTGATTACAAAATGAAATTGTTGTAGGAATCCCATCCACCTGAAATGTTTAGCTTGTTGCAACTAGGTTTGCGATTGTAAAAATTGCAAAGGTTGATGTTCAGTATCAATAATCATTTCTTTACTCATCAAATAATGCTTCCATTTATTCACGCTTTGTACCAAAGAATACAACACTTTATCATAAGTTGGATAGTTAATTACTGCATTGGTAAAGGTTTTAGAATGATAACATATTGGCTTACCACATTGCATCAAAATTTCCTCCATAGCATATTCGCTTGCATGGGTTTGAATTTCAAATGGTTGCTTAAGATATGGAAGTTCTAGAATTGGTCCTGTATTTATTTTCTCTTTCAAAGTGTCGAAGGATTTTTGCTACTTTCCTCCCCACCAAAATACCCATTTCACACTTGTCAAAGCATGTAATGGTGCTGCAATGAGCTCCTAACTTCTGTTACATTATTGGGTTTAGGAAAATTCACAATGAAATCAAATTTTTAGGGATCAATCTTCAATTCACCCCTTCCTACAATATGACCCAAATAAACCAAAGAGGTTTTCCCAAATTCACATTTAGACATATTCAAATATAATTTTTATTTTTTCATGACATCTAGTACTTGTTTCACATGCTTGACATGCTCTTCACGAGTCTTACTGAATCTCGTAATATCGTCTAAGTAGACTATGCCAAAATATTCAAGGAATGGTCACAACTCATCATTCATAAATATCATGAATGTGGAAACGACATAACTAACCATTCAAACAAAACTTGTTTTGCCTTGAAAGAAAATTTCCAAATATCATCTTCAAAAATCCTTATCTGATGATAACCACTTCGCAAATCTAACTTAGTAAAGTACACAACTTCCTTTAACTGATCTAGAAAATCATCAATGTGAGGAAGATGATAGCGATTCTTTACCGTGATCTTGTTCAAATCTTGGAAATCCACACACATGTGCCATGTACCATATTTCTTTGGAACCAAGACAATAGGAGATCCACAAGGACATGCGTTAGGCCTGATGACCCATTTGTCAAGCAGCTGTTGAATTTTCTTCTTAATCTCTGCATTCTCCAAAACTGACATTCTATACATGCCAATATTTGGAAGTGGTGCATCCCGCTGCATGTGAAACTCAGGTTGGATTCCTCTTTTTGGAGGTAACTCTTTACGTTCCTGAAACATCTTGTCATAATTGTTAACAACTTCAACCAATTCATGCTTGAGTTTAGAATAACATCTTGTGAAAGCTTCAAATTCAACAATATCTTTAGCTTTTATCATCAACAACACAAAATTCTTACTCTCATTTACAAGCCTTTTCATCTGACCAACACTAACAAGAGATAAGTTCATCTTCTTGCAATGTTCTCTAACAATATACTTAACTCCATCTTTAAAAAGATGATATTTGTTCTCATGGTGATAGATTATGGCTTTTCGGTCATATAAGTATGGACTCCCTAAAATAATCCCGCAAATATCAAGTGGTACAACATCAAGCTCTACCTGATATATAAAATTAGCAATGATGGCGAATTTGAGTTTACATTTTCTTGTCACTTGTAATTTGGAATCATCACATGCCCAACCCAAAGGGTAATGTTAGTATGAGGTATAGTTTCTAGATTAATTTTCTTGACAATTGCTTCAAAGATAAGATTGACTGGGATCCACTATCGAATAATGTATCAAATTTTGTAAGTTTTGTAGTGACCCTGATATGAGAAAGCTCACTTATTTCTTTATCATTTTGAGATTCTATAGGCTTACTATAAGAACTAGTACTTACATTAGAAGCTATACCTTTCATTCTGATGGTCATGATTTTGGTTTCATCACCTAAATAAAATCCTAGATCTTATTGAGTTGTAGCAACAATCTTTTTTTTCCCCTTGTTATTGAACTTTTTTGGTCTCATTCCTGGATGTAATTTCCAATAACGGTCTTCATCATGGCCTTCTTTTGAACAATGTTTACATGTAAGTTTCTCTCCCTATTTCTTGACTGTAGCATTCTTTTTTCCTTTGCCTTTCAACTTCCCCTTCCCTTTGTCTCCAGATTTGGAAGGTTTCTTGCTAGTCTCTTGAGGAACATTCTTTCCTCTTGATTCTAAATGAGTTTCCTAAGCACTTACTTCATCTAGATTGGTGGGATTAAACATACGTATAATATGTCTCAAATAACTATGTAATCCACCTATGTATTTAAGGATAGTATATTGTGAAGACAAATCAACACCTAAGATTAAATCTCTTCTTCTAAATTCTTGTGTGTAACTTTGGACACTTTGACCTTTAGCTTGTCTAAAATTTCTCCAATCCATACTTTCTTTTTGCATGTAAGCTAATAGATAAAATTTCCTTCTTAATTCAACTATAAAATCGATCTAATAAGAGATAATTTCACCACCTTTCTTCAAATCTTCTTGAGTTTCGACCTCCCACCAGATGAGGGCTACACTTTCCAAGTGAAGAGAAGCAAGCCAGATCTTTGTGACATCATCATCAATCTTTTGAATCCTGCAATAGACTTCAATTTGACGAACCCAGTTATCCAACTTTTCAGCATTCACTTCCCCATTGTACATGGGCAATTCAAACTTGACATCAAGTTTATTCGAAGGAGACTTAACATGTCCTTTTGGAGATGAAGGAGGAGTAGGTCTGTGAGATGAAGGAGGTGAAGAAGGAGGTGAGGATGGAGGTGCAGATGGAAGTGTAGATGGAGGTGGAGGTGGGGGCTTGCTCCCATCACCACCATTACCTTTTGGTTGATTAGAACTTTCTCCTTGCAACCTTGCTATCCTCTCATTGTACAACACTTTCACCCGATCTCAGACATATCATAGAAAGCCTTTCTAAAAGCTCTCTCATCCTCATACATCATGTCGTATCCTTCTTCATGTGCCATAAATATTGGAGTTTGTGACCTCCTTGAACCAATTTGAGGGTTTGGTTCTTCAAGAACTCCTTCTCTTTTCAATTTAGACCTTGTAATCATTCAAGAAAACACTTGAAAAATCTATCAAATCTTCACAAAAACCATGCTCTGATACCAAACTGCCCTGTAATTAAAATTCACAGTTTCATATAAAGTTTCATAAGTTAGTTTATGTCTTATGGGAAATGGATTGATATTGCAAAAGCTCACAAACTAAATTAAATTTTGTATATTTTAGCAATGAAAAATAGACAACAAGCAACATCACAAAACAACAATTTGATGACGAAGTTCACCCCTCCCAAGCTACATCTCTGGGTCTAATTTCCAATGTTGTTCCTTTAAAATATATGCTCAAATGTGTAATTACATCAACATACAATGCTCAAATTGAAAAATAACACTTCCATTGTGTCGAGAACACCAAAAACCCCTGTGTAGGCTCTTCTTAGGCTCAAAAAGGCTAAAAAAATGGCCAAGTTAGGCCTCCTTCATTTCTCTGCTAACTGTTGCAAATTCGACCTTCTGTCAAAACTGGTAATGGAATTCAGTTTTGGCGGCATGGCAAGGTGGAAATTTTGCAAATCTAGTTGGTGGGTTTGACCGCAATTCCCGCTGATTTTGGTGCAATTTTTTGAATGCTTAGTTGAACTCCAAGCCCTATTCTCCACCCTCTGGTCGGTCACGTGGCTTCAATATTATCGTCGGGTGCAGGCCATGGGCCACACGCCGAGCCAACCTTGCTTTTGGTTGTTTGGGATTTAATGTGACTAGGAGCAGGGTGCCACATGCTCACCCCTCCTGATCTCCTGCTAGTGGTCACGTGGAGTAAAAAAAAAAACTTGGGCCGGGGCATGGGAATGGTGTCACATGCCCTGCCCTCTCTACTGAACACACGATCACATATCACCATAAGGCTTGGGGTTGGGCTGGTTGGGCGAGGGCGCCGACCCAACCTTCCCCCCAATGACGGAAGCATAATACTTTATTAATAACTAATCCACTATGGATTAATAACTGGTATTCGTGGTACAATGATATGGCATTCGATTAACTGGTGATAGGTCGCGAGTTCAATCCCCATGGAGGCTCATCTGGAGTACCACGTGGTGCCTTATGATTGGCCCAAACTAAATCACAACCAACCAATTAAATCGCGCCATTTGTCTCTGTATGATTGAGCCACATATCTTGTCCTGATTGGCTCCATACTACATAGTCATCCTACTGACATCAACACCACATCAACGTATGGAATACCATGTGGCATCCGTACACTTCCGAGTAAATCGTGCGAGTTGACTTTTTTATTGTTTGCTGAAAACATCAGAACATGATAACTTCCTCATATGATGTCGGATTCGGGTGATTTAAGTGTCGTTCGAATCATAATATTAAGATCCATGATTTGGCGCTAGTTTCAGGAGTTTTTGAGCACTTTTATTTTTAGCATATTTTGGATTCTCTGGATCACTTGTCAACATATGGAGTATTGTCTGAGCTAAATAAGCATGTATTAATTGGTATGCATAAAAATTATTCTAGAAAGGGTGAATTCACTCTCCCTGCCATATGTGTGGCCTATAGATGCTTATATAAGGGGTGCACTAAACTTCTACTAAATTTCACATGTGTGAGATGGTTGTTATAGTTTGAAGGATATATTTAGTGGCGGTGCTTATATTTTTGACCCTTTTAACCTCACATGTGTTATAATAAATTTGTTAGCTCAAAAAAGGATGACACATTTGTTGTATCTTCAATTTTGTCCACACATGTGGATTTCAAAAGAAATTTAATGATTTAATTGAGGGTAGTTCGTTGACTAGGGGTTTGCTGTAACAAATTTAGGATTTTTTTCATAGTTTGACTTGAGCACATGCTTTTTAGCTCATGGTTTTATGCTAGAATATGGTAGGATCTCTTGGTTTCACTATAGATCATGGTATTGTATTGGTGGTTTAAGAGGTCTTTCTTTCTATAAAGGGAGGTCACTCATATCATTTTACTTATTGGAAATAAAGTGAAGCATTCTCTCGCCATTTGAATAAAAGGTTCCCTTTACTCCTGAGTAGTGTTCTATGATTTTAAAAAGGAGATTATGGAGTTGCATGTTTGATGTGGCAAGACCAATCAAAAGTAGGCAATAATGCAAAAGAGGTATAATGTCTAACTTTTTTTCTCTCTATTAAATCTAATTAGGTTTTTATTTATATTAGAATTAACTATCCTAGGAATTCCTTCTTTAAATTAGATGGATATTTATTTTATGATTGCTAAGATTAATTTCAAATCTGAATTGACCTCATGTATAGTTTTATCATCTTTAGGTCAATTCTCTTCTAGCAAGATTTGGTGTTTGAAGACCCTAATAAGTATGGTGAAAGGAAAATTACCAAGGTTTTGGGGCTCCATATCCCAATGATAAGAGCGTATTTCATGTCAAATTTCTAACCACCCTTTTAATTTTTTTCTTGTTTATTTTGTTTTGTAAACAACCTAT
Organism: Pinus taeda; assembly: GCA_000404065.3. Lineage (NCBI taxonomy): Eukaryota > Viridiplantae > Streptophyta > Pinopsida > Pinales > Pinaceae > Pinus > Pinus taeda. Next base: position 126,237 of record APFE030837903.1, on the reverse strand, counting down.
ACTTTTATAGATTATCATTTCATAATTAGGCTACCTATTCCAAGTTTATTAAACTAATTATTCCATATTATAGTTGTAAGCTTGGTTATTTTTATAGATCGTTGCAAGTCAAATCTCTTAAAATAGTCACATTCCAAATTAGATATGCTTCTTAAAGATTAAATTAAATAAATGTTGCTTCATTCTCTATAGATCTAGTCAAATGATTCATATTTAGGCTAGATCTTTGCATGGTTTCCTAGAACAAATTATAAGTTCAAGATTGTTGATTGATATCTCTAATAGTACACATGTTTAAAGGTAAATGGCTTCTTACTTCAAAGGTAGGTAATATTTGAAATATTATTGTTAACATACTTGAACCTCTCCATTTAAGTAATGACTAACCTAAGACAAGATTTACATGGAAAAAATACATGATGAATATATTGGCAACAAAACATTATTAGTTGGATATTTCATGGTTTAATACTGCAAACATTTCAATATTCGAACACTTATTAGGTTGGGAAATTTTGGTTTATACTCAAATCATTTCTAAGTCATTTAGCCTTGATCCTATTAAGAGATTTAAATGATTTGTTGAATATTTATCCTTCTAATGATTTGTTGAATATTTATCCTTCTTTCTCATTTCAAGCATCGAGTAAATATTCACTTTTGGCATATTCATTTGTTGGTGGTTAGAATTAATTACGACACACTCACATGATTTCAATACCAATGAAGAGATACAGATTAAAATTCTGCACAAGTGTTAAATTTACTCACTAATTAACATATCGAGTGATATTGTTCTATTTGTATGGTATATCAATAGAGATAATATGAGGGTTTTGAATTTTGATGTTATTTAATAGTTATTAAGCCCCATATTACAACAAGAAATACCACATCATGCCTAAACAATATGTCAAAAAAATTTGTAAAATTTTACTTTAATTGCGAATTGAAGTCCTGGATTGGTAGCTTAAGTGGTGGGGAGCAGGTTTTTTCTCCTATCTACCTAGGTTTCATGCCAAGGGACATGTTTGGATCATTGTGATAACACTCAAAAAGTAGGCATCCCCACCCATGTGGCACTTTGGCTCTTGCTAAGTCATAAGTTATTGGTATATTTGACTTGTAGGTTGTTGGATATACTCTTAACGTTATAGTGGCTGTAATGCCCTACTTAATCTTATCATGCTAACTTTTATTAGTGTTTAATTAACCAGAAAATATTGACTTACAATCATTAAGAAATATTGGTATATACCTACATTTGTAAAACTGTAATTTTATTTTACTGATATAAATTTTATTATTGTTATTATTCAATTCCTAACTTTTCTTCTCAAATTTAATTTTGGATAGGATATGGTCTCCTCCAATTTATTCTAAATTAAATATCCATATCCCAAGGTTTCTTTTCAGATCTAGTTTTGAGAAGATATGGTCTTCTCCAATTAAAATTGAAATTAAATATCCATATCCCAAGGTGTCTTTTCAAATATAGTTTTGAGAAGATATGGTCTTCTCCAATTAAAATCCAAATTAAATATCCATATCCCAATGTGTCTTTTCAAATATAGTTTTGAGAAGATATGATCTTCTCCAATTAAATTCCAAATTAAATATCCATATCCCAAGGTGTCTTCTCAAATCTACTTGGGAGAAGATATGGTAAGAAAATTCAAGGATACTAAATGAAAGGATGAGGGGGTAGTCATGACATTAATGATAGGTGTTTGAGGTGGATGGGAGGAAGAGACATAAAAGGGGAAGGATGATGAGAGGAGAGGGAATCCCTGGGTCTTGGTTTTGGTTTTTGGAGGAATGTGGAGAAAGAGAAGGGAGAGTGTTGGTTTAACTTGGATACACTACAACTGGTTGGAGTTGGGCTCGGAGGGTTAGGGAACCTGTGGAGGTTCCCTTGGCTAGGACACCATTCCTAGTTGGCTGGGAGGTAAATTCTGTCGGGTAGTCAAGAGGAGCATCCCAACAGAGTCAGGAACATCTCAACCAAGCTATTGGAACAGTTAGAGGACCCAGTCGAGAGGAGCATCCCAACAGATTCAAGAGCATCTCAACCAAGCTATTGGAACATGTATTCTTCCATTTATTGATTACTTATGTAAATGGTTGCAGTGAAATTCTTACTTGTTTAATATGTTGTAAATAAATTTTAATTGTATATTATCATAAAATAAATGTTGAGTTATAAAAAATTTATTCCCCTTCTTATTGTGTTTAAATTAAATAAATTTAGTTTGTAGTTAGAGGACCCTAGGATGGATCCTCACAGTGGCAACCAAAAGATTTGATCTTTAGTCTCACCCAAGTTACTCCAAAATGTTATCAATTTACCATGATTTTAAAAAAGAAAAAGAAAAAAAAATAAAGAAGAAAGTGGATTAAATTGCCGAAATTTATTTATGTTTAATGATTGGTTTGTCACTCATTTATGATCGAAAGTCAGGATCATGAGATGATAGGATTTTGAGTTGATAAGATTGAAATGGTTACCCTTAAATTTAAATCAACTATAATAATGTCCTTCCACAATAATCCCAACATATATCGCACTTAATAATATATTGTATCTCACATTACATTCAATCACTGTACAATGGACATGACATCCTAAATCTAAAATATTCTAAGGCACTCATCAAATATAAATATCTCCACTACAATAATGGTGATCACATGGTTATCTAAATAAAATTAATGCCTCTTATGCTCTGATACATTCACTTTATTTATAAAAAGTCATAGACTGATACACATTTTAAATTGACACATATCATATCAAACAATTAGTGCACTAGCTACTCAACTTGTTTGAAAACTTGTTTATTATTTTTATAGCTATGTGAATGGGATAACACGATTCTTGAATTTGGCGTATAACAATCCAATCTCTAGAAATTAAATATCCAAAACCTTGTTTAGTTTAAGAACATTTATGCTCAACTGATAAAGGGACAAAGTTTGTATTTCAAATATTTGATTATATAGATGAAGTATGAGTACACAACAAACCATTCCTAATTTCTAGCATTTCGTGGTTATCAAATGGATGGTAAAATCAATAATTAAGGATTCTCATGATTCCATTTCTAGTACACTTAAGACATGCTTATATTGATGGTTGATTCTTTGATAAATGGAACTTGCACTACAATTTTAAACATTTTTCACACTTAAAATTTGATACTTTGAAGAAAATTTTATTATCAATATAAGTTAGTTGACTGTTCTCTCCATTTACAATGATATAATTTAGGTTGACTCTAGATATTTTTCCCTAAACTAGGGTAAGAAAATATCTTTCCTTAGCCTAAAGTGTGGGGCAAGGCTACCAGGGCGATGACGAGTAACTTACCTATTGTTCCTCTAGGAGTTCCTATTAAGGTTAGGGCTATTCCTCCTAAGGTAGAATTCGAGAGAAAACACACTTCTTCGAGAACCCTTGCACATCTCTAGGTATCTCTTGTTTTCTATGTAGAATCCCTTAAAAATCACGTATGATCTACAATTATTGTGCTAGTAGCTACAATCCATTAAATGCATGGAAGGAATAATTCTAATTCAAAGGATTATGTAAAATTTGGCTTTGTGCATTAGGGAAGAAAACCTAAATATTTTTAATAGGTTATGAAAAACTAATGTTTTTAGTGTAAATGGACACAATATACGTTATTGAAGTAATACATTTAGTGAATATACACACATATACCATCTTCCTTATAATACACTATCTACTAAGCTTGATTCAAACCTCATTGGTGTGCTTATTTATCTACCTAAGTGTAGCCATGCTTTCCCATGTCTTTGATAATTACTTAAAAATGAGTGTACCTTGATTAATTGTTCTAGAAGTTAAAGAGATATGGAAAAAAGTAAATCATAACCATTCATTATCTTCTACTTCAATAATAGTTAAAAAAAAATATCATAAAAGCCAATTTTTCATGAAATAAGATCCATGTAATCTATTAATTTCATGCAATTATAAATATAAGAGATTATAACCTTGAAAAATTCATAATTATCATAAAACATTAACTTTCTATTATATTCTACCCTTAATTATGTGAAATAAATAACATACTCTAACACAAGTCTCCACTTTACATAGAGTACATAAATCCTCATAATATTAAGGCAATGATCAGTGAATCAAATCCATGAGAATACCAAATATCCCAAAATCCTAACATACTTATTATTTAATAGATTTGAAATTTTCAATTTTGCATTTTGATTGCACCTTAATGCATATATATTTTATAATATATATATTTATTTTTATTTATTTATAAATACAGTTAAGCTTTTCAGAAATATTAAGAATAAATTACATGTTTTATTTTACCTTCATTCACAATACACAGTAAATATTAAATTGAAAAGGATAATTAACCTATTAAATTTAAAAAGGACAATTAGAACAATGTGTTCATCGAAACAATTAACCATTAAAATAAAATAAATAAAATATAATAATATCTAATCATAAATCTAAAAATATTACTTTTAATAAATCTCATACTTCAAATTAAACTACTTAAATAATAATTATATATTTACAAAATTCCAAATATTTAAATGACTGATTAATATTTCTAATCTCTTTAATAAAAGGTATCTGCTCGTCCTTTCAAGTGACATATTCCCTTTATGACCTGCTTCAAACGCAAACGCTTTAAAAGAGGCTTAATGCGTGTAAGAACAAAATAGATATTTATTTTGATTATTAAATAAATAATATTTATTAATATTATATAATAATAAATAAATAATAAATTCATTTATTAACATTAACCAATGATATTATGCAATTGATATTATATATAATTATAATAATAATGAATAAATAAATTGAATAATTAAATAAAATTTAAGTCTCTCATCTTGGACCTGGTTATATCTAACTGATAGAGGTTCGGTTTAACCGTTTGTCAGTTAAATTTAGCTGTTGGAATGGCCTGCTGTCCCTATTTAACTCATTGGTCAGGTGGGATCTTCAACTTGTCCTGACGATGAACCATACTGGTTGGTTCTTCAACTTGTCGTGACGATGAACCACACTGGGTAAACAAATGATTTGTTATGTGATTTTGCTGAAATTATTCTCACAAACAAAATAGATACACTAAAGCTAATAAAAAATAACATGGAGTCTGGTTCTTCAACTTATCCTGACGATGAACCACACTGGGTAGACAAATGATTTATTATGTGACGATGAACCACACTGGGTAGACAAATGATTTATTATGTGATTTTGCTAAAATTATTCTCACAAACAAAATAGATACACTAAAGCTTATAAAAAATAACATGGAGTCAAGATGTCCGATGGTTTCTTAGTTTTTTATTTTTATTTTTTTATAAGTAAATATTAGTTTATATTTTTAGTTTTTTTCGTTGATTCGATGATAAGATGTTATTTAGTAATTTTTGTAGCATTAGATTTTACTATGGAGAAAAAGTAGATGTTACTTTATTCTTTTAATATTTGTTAGATAATATTTTTTTGATTGTGGTGTCACGTTGAAATTCATAATGGTAAAAAATAATTGTTTTATTATTTGGATGTCATTTTTTTTTAAAGGTAGTTATATATTTTTTTTCATTGATTTAATGCTTTTTAGTAGTTTTATTATGGTTTTTTGGGTTCTAAATTTCTGGAGCCATTTGGAGGTGTAAATGATAATTTGCGTAATTCGAGGGGCCATGCCCCCTAGTTGGAAGTTGTATTCCTTAAATAGTTTTTTATAAAGAGCTATTTCTCACCCTAAATGGATATTGTATGCAAAAGTTAAACCGAGGAAAGTTGATGTACCAACTAACCACATCAGGGTTTGCATACATTTTGTTACTTCATCTTGTAAAGCTATTGTTTTGGACCTCTAAGTTTTTTTTAGCATTGATATTTATGCAAACAATAAAATGTTATCGTTGAAGACTTCTCGAGAACTGTGTGTTATGTTCATGGATTTGCCCAACGTTTCTGGTGAACCCTTCACCCATCCTTAGGGACTACACCGTTGGAAAGTTGATGTACCAACTAACTACCTCAGGGTTTGTATACATTTTGTCAATTCATCTTATAAAACTATCATTTTGGACCTCTAGGTATTTTTTTTAGCATTGATATTTTTGCAATCAATGAAATGTTATCGTTGAAGACTTCCGGAGAACTGTGTGTTATTTTCATGGATTTCCTTAGATTTGTCCAACTTTTTCATGGATTTCCTTAGATTTGTCCAACTTTTCCGGTAAACCTTTCATCCACCTTTAGGGATTAGAAGCTTATATGATGATGTGAAGAGTGCTATGCCCAAATAAATAGAGAGTGACCTTTTGTTAAGGAAAATAAAATAATGATTAAAATTCACTATGGAAAAAAAAAAAAAAACAAAAATAAATTATTAACTAAAGAATTGAATAAATTGATTTGAATAAAATAATAAAAGAGAGAATAGAAAAAACAATTGAGTTATGTGAAGACGACGATTCAAAGAGAAATATAAAGTATTACTAGCAATTGTCCCAAAATGTACAAAGAGAGGCCGATAAGATTATTAAAAGCAAGAAACCTCTACAGATAGTCAATCATATACAAAGCTCGCTAGTGACCAAGGCAATAACCACCATGACCATCCCGTACCAGCAGATTTTATACTAAAACAACAAAACCAAAACCAAACCACTCATATCAATATATTAAATTTAAAACACGTTCATACTAAAAACTCAATAGATTATTGGCAACACACTTTATTTTTTTAAATAAAAAATAAATTACACCATTTTACATGATAAATGAAAAGCGGAGAAATTTGTGATTTGCAAATATTAAAACAAACCACTTACATTGTTGGTTGACACTACGACTAAAACATTAAGTAATTGTAATATGCTTTTCCACATTGTAATTTAATATTTTAAAATAACCTCCCGTTATCTAATGTATTTCTATATTCAACTTGTAAACTCATTAATTATTTCTAAAATAGCTGTTCACTTATACGATATATAAAACCACCTTAATTAATAATGATAACTCCTCAAATGAAGGTTAGATCAACAATAGTTAATTTCAAATAAGAAAAAACATTATTTACTTAAACCATGAGTGTTGAAAAAGCATTATTTAAATAGATTATATAAACATTAACCATTCCGCAATATCAACATTATTTACTTGGATTATGTCAACATTTACCATTGCGTGTATTTCGAATTGAAAGACATTTTATTTATTTATTTTATAGGTAAACATATAAATAGAAATCCGGAAGGTAACCATAACCAGATGGAAATAAGGTAGGCCCTGTAATTGTATAGTGCGATTAGAAAGTCAAATTATAATATTCTTAAACCAATACAAAGTCAAATTATAATATTCTTAAACCAATACATTAGAAAGTCAAATTATAATATTCTTAAACCAATACTTATTGTATTCTTATGTGATGTTTAATAAAATACAGTTAATTTTGTTATCTATAAATAATTTTGTAACTATGTTTATTTAAACATTAATAATAATAATTATAATAATATAATTGAAATGACAAAATATAAAGAGAACCCTTCTTGGGTTTTGCTACATTCAAAGTCGCACCCATGCTTGATCCCACAACAAAATAAATTGTGAATAAGAATTTCTATCAAGGGAACGATCATGGATGATTCTAATGGTGAGGTCATATTGCCCTATATATTGGAGTTTGTCCCTCCTTTTAGGAGACTTGATCAACTGGTGAGGCTGACTTGATATTTGTGCATAAAAATTCATTTCTTGAGTCGACTTGAAGAGGAGACTTGTCTTTGCTTTGGAGGATCATCCTTGACATATTTCTTTGACTCTAATACATAGATTTACATAGTGTAACATGCCCACATGGGTCTTTTTATAATTACATTTACTCTTTGACTTTCCTATAGCAATTCAACATGTGCTAGACCTATGCAATGAGCAAGAAACTCATTGTTACAATTTACAAAAAAAAATATTTCTTTTTCGTTTACAAGTACAAAGATCAAAATTACATTTATGAAGACCGAACCTAGTTACACTTTCTTCAACACTCCCTCTTAACTAGGGAGGTATTCATAAATTATTACAAGGTGTTTGGCCATTTTCAATCTGAAGAATTCATATAAGAGAAATCGGATTGGCAATCCATTTGTTATAGCATCATAGTAACCAACATTGTTTCCACAGCAAGGCCTTGACTGACAGCTCTATCTCTCAATAGATCAAAGCACAATGTTGGCAAGACAAATGATTATAGACACCTTCATCATTGTCTCTCAAGGTACATACCCCCTAGGTGTCCTTTAATTATGGCATCTATCTTTTGTTCAAAGGGTGAGCTTTCTTCCTTTAATGGTATCCTCCTTTCACTCCTGTCCTTGGCTCTTTTAGATAGTAGGTTGGCTTCAATATTGACTGCTACACTTTGCATATCTTCTAAAGTAGGGGGGTTTCGTTCTCTCAGTTGGAAAGTCATATCATAATCAAATCCATCTGGGAATTTGATTAAGGCTAATCTAGGTGGGGGTCTAAGATCTAGTGGGATGGCATTATAGACACTGTTGAATCTAGTTTAATAGTCCTGCACAATTTCTTGTGGTCCTCTTCTTAGGTTTTCATATTCAGATAGAATCTAAAGGGGGTCTTTCCTTTTCTCCCACCTGTTCAGGAATTGTTGATAGAGAGTTCTTAGGCTGTCTATACTATTTGGTGTTAAGGCTCTGAACCAAGTTCTAACTTCCCCAAATAAACTTTGAACGAATATTCTCATTTGCACATCAGTAGTATCTATTTCATAGATTTCAAAATAACCAATCATCTTCTTGGTGTGTTGTTGGGCTATATAGGTTCCAGTGCCATCAAAAGTAGTGATCTTACTTTGGTAGTCTTGGGGCATGGAAGCTAAGTTTGTTGGTAGTACCAGGGAAGCATATCTGTTGGCCATTGTTGTTGGTAATGGTGAAACAAAAGCTCGGGTTTGAGTAACAGTCGATGTTTGAGTTGTGGATGGAGAGCTAGAGGTGATGGTCAGATGTGGAGTGGTTTGAGGTTGAGAGATATGAGGGAATGATAATGAGCTTGCAAAAACAGAAGTGATTATAAAGGAATTAGGAGTTCCTTCAGTGGTAAGATCAGATTGTGGTGAGTTCTGCAAATGTCTATCAATTGACAAATTGGCTACTTGGATTTCTATTTCTCGGATGAACTCTAGGTCTTGTACTAGGTCTACTAATTCAGAATCGGATGAAGTCCTAAACAAAGAGGTTCCAAAGTACTCATCAAAGGGTAGGTCTTTGAGGTAAATCCACTTAATAGGACAAGATGAGGATCTGAATATGGGTCGAGGACTAACATAACTTTCTTCTCTTATAAGAATTTTGGGGATCAGATTGGGATTCTCAAACACTTGTGGTGGACTGGGATCAAGATTAGCTCTAGTGTAACGAGTCCTTTCTGAAGCTAGATTTTTAGGTTTGGTTTTTGGTTTTCTTAACAGATATCAAAACAACTTCTATGATTTCTTTAAGATGCTTCTAGATTTAAGGTTTAAATTTTTTTAAAGATTTGTTTTGACTGAGGAATTGTCCTCCCCAGTATGGCCACCACAATGTTATCACTTAGATTTTCCTTGAAGTTATTAGAAGAAGGAAAGGGGTCTGAGGTAACCACAAACCAATATTTTAAGTATAGAATCTAGCCAAGCTGTACTTAGAAACAGCTTTCTCTTTATGATTTAGCTTTGTTTTATGGGATATTAGGATAGTTATGAAAGCATGGGAGGTTTTGATTTTGTTTGGTAGTGGAATTCGAATGCAGATGGATAGAACAAGGTATTTCAGGCCATTGGGCTATGGAGTCAACTGAAGATGGCTTAACTAGATCAGGTTGATTTAACAAAGGAGAGTTTCACAAGGCAAGATAGCTAAACAAAAGACAAATGATAGTTTCAAATGGGTGAAATGGTCTTGAACAGGGAAGAAGGGCAATTAAGAATCCTTCAATGGGGTCCAAGATAAGGGAAAGTGGGTGCTCATTAACAAAAAACAATTAAATATTATTTGTTAATTGGTCACAGTGATAAACTATGAAAGCAAGGAGAAATTAAGAATTCCCTACCCATAATAGCCTGGAAGAAAACATTAAGAATATAAACAATTTTAAAGATAGAATGCAGTAAAGCTCTTTCTGAAATATAACTTTTCATTTATCATTCAGATATGAAACACATATGAATATTTATTAAACCAGACAAGTTGTAAAAACACAAGATATGTAATACTTATTTGTTTCTTGTTTGACACAAGTATCCTGTAAAAGTCCATTACTTTATTACTTTGTTCCAGCCAGCCATACAAAAGTTGTTCAACGACACTTCAATTCTAAAAGTAAATTGTCTACAGAAATGTCTAAGAATCCACCCTCAATACTTCGAATAAGAAAGTACTTATACAAAATTTACATCAAAATATCTCCTAACTAAGAGAGATACATTCTAGGAAAACTAAATATCTTTTACATGAATATAGAGACAGATGGTCTCGAAAGTAGAAACTGAATGTGAACTGCTTGTTGTTGTCCTTGTTTTTGTTGAAGGAGCTGGAGGCAGGTCCTATGAATATGCATCTTGCTATCTTGCTTGTAATTCTAAGCCGGATGATTGATTTTAGCTTTTTAGTGATTCTGTTTTACCTGTGACAGATACTATTTACATGTTTTACCATCATTCATCCTTTTTTACCAAAATTGACTATGGTAAATACTTCAATTTACTTCACTTTTTACCATGGTAAATCATACGATGTCTGTCATGCTGGTCCACCAATCATCTCTCAGTATTCTTGTACTTGTCAGCTTTCTATAGATTTCATCTGCTTCTGTATATTTTACAAAATTTGGTTGCACTGGAAATAAGTGCCTCACTTCATGCTCAATCTAAAAAAGGTTCTCCAAACCATCATAGAAAACTCTCCCTGTGGGCAATGCCTTGATTGCAGATGAATTGGCCTGACTGTTAACTTGCTAATGTAATTTGTTGACATAATTATCCTGAAACATTAGCTTGTCATTGATGACTAAAGAACGTGGAAGTCCTTTACTTTGTAAGATGCCAAATTGCTCCACGAACTCATCTATATCTTCCTGCATATTTTTACATTTGCATTCCAAGCCTTGCATTAGACTCCTTTTGGTCAATATTTTCTTTATTTTGAGGATGGTAGGAGTCTTATCCTCAATGTTTAATTATTCCAACTGATGTCTATTTCTACTGTTTAGAAAGTTTATTAATCTGATAGCTTCTTCAGGCTTTCCTCCTAGTTCTTCCCTAGTTTTCTCAATTTCTTGAAGAGCAAATTTTACTAAGTCAATTTGTTCAAAAATGATTTGAATTGATGACCAAATATTATTGATGGAATCAATGATATTGGTCCATAATATCTTTCTGATATCAGTCAAAGGATTTTCAAATGTAAGATCTTTTTCCAGTGTTTTAATCTGTTGGGTCAAGCCTTTGTTTTTTCTCATCTCTTCTACAAAATTGAATTTTGATACATCATATTTTTTCTCTAAAGTAATGAATTTCTCTTTTAATTTTTGTAGTTCAGTGACTTGGAGGTTCATTTCCTCCATGTACTTGATCAACTCTTATGTGCTCTGATTTTATTATTAACAATCCAGGAAACCATAACTTTAGGAATTGGATAAAATAGTATACAATGTCAATTATATCCATTTAATGATCTCTTTTTCACAATCATCAACAAATTACACTCAAAAAGTCTAGAAAGTGATTTCCCTGTTGAAACCCCACAACTGAGAATACAAACTTTGTTAAGAGGAGCCTCTGGATAAATTTGGGCAACACAACCGACATGCACACCTGTATACTGGCTGAAAGTGGATGTGCTAAGGAAGTGGTAAATGGGTTTCCCATTTATTGAAAACCTCGACTTCCCATCATTTAAGGGAAGCACACTGTCCCCCTCCTTGAGGTCAATCACCCCTTCTCCAACACTCTCAACAACTCTGTGTCAAGCAACAGATCTATAGTTAGTGACCAATGAATCACAAGAAAATCACTGTCCCTTTTCCCTTTTGAAATTCTACATAATGCCTGCTAGTATGACTAATTAATTTCTTTGAAATCCTACATGCCTGCTAGTATGACTATTTAATTTCTTTGAAATCCTGAATGCCTGCTAGTATGACTAATTAACTCTTTTGAAATCCCACACACCTACTAATATGACTAACTAATTTTTTTGAATACATAGAACTCATGGGCAAGAGCAGAGTGCATACTCAGTTGCTTCATGTCCCAAAATGCAGGGAAAGAGAGAAGTTTGGACCTGCAACCAAAGCAGTATTAGTATCAATCATTCCATTTCACTGTTAAAAGCAATTCCATTTCACTGTTAAAAGCAATATTTGTATGTGTTATACAGTACAATGCAGTTGGAGATGTGTAATTAATATCCTTCCTTCAAATTTTCTTGATGTTTAATGATAATTATTCATAGCATACGTTTGCTTCCCAGAAATTTGATGTTTAATGATAATTATTCATAGCATACCTTGCTTCCCAGACTTCATTGCCTGTGGAGGAGCCACTTCCACTTCTTCAATCTTCAGAGGCTCCCCTGCACCCCATGCAACAGTAGCTGTAACAAAAGTTCAAATCAAAATATATCAGATTTCAAGAAGCATAAATTGCGCACATACAGTTTTGCATAAATCTAGCTTAACCCTGAAAATCAATTTTGCCATGAAATGATATACATGAAATAAAAAGAATGTGGCCATGACTCCTTGCACTGAACTGAAGTAGTTACCATTGCATTTGATAACCTAGCCTGCAGTACAGCTCGCCATTTTCCTTTCTGCCAAACAAACAAACTTACTTTTGCCTTTCACATTGGTGTTGCAGGAGGCAGAGATGGATCCTTAATTTATATTCTACTTCCTTTGAAATTGCCTTGAGTGAATGATGTTGAATTGCTTGTTGATGTAGAATCATTTTTGATATCTTGACACAGGGTTTGATATCTTGAAAATCTTCTCCACAGAGTTTGGGATTGCCTATAAATGCCTCTCTGAATTTACTCAAGCTACTGGGGACTGTTCCAGATAGTTGATTGTTTGATAGATTTAGGAAACTAAACGTAAGGTTGGCTAAACATAGGTATTTCACCAGAAATATCATTTCCTTTCAAGTTAAGCTCTGTAAGCTGTTTCAGAGACCCAATACTTGACGAAATGTTACTAGAAAGTAAATTTACTTGCAAACCCAATACATCAAGATTATGTAACCCATAAAGCACATCTGGTATACTTCCTAAAAATTTATTATTGCTAGCATTGAAAACAGATAAAAGCCCTACCTTGGCAACCTCAGATGGAAGCTTACCTGAAAATCTATTACAGTCAATTTGTAGGTTAGATAAATTTCTAGCATTGCCAATATCTTTAGAAATGCTTCCTTCAAAGCTGTTGGAACTGAGATGTAGCATTGAAACTCTTGGCAATCCCCATTCCAAAATAAAAAATATCAGTTTTTTACCTCAATCATTTCTATTCCAAAATATTTCAGAAATCAAATTAAACCCTGCAAATAAAAATGCAAACAAATTAGCCTACCTAGAAGTATGTTATCTTTTGCATTACATTTATGCTAAAAGGAAATGAAATGCAAAAAAACAGGGTGATATTGCATTGCCAATTTGGATTACTCTGTTGGCTCATTAATGGAAGGAGATTAATCTGCAGAGGATCATGCAAAATTTGGTAATTGGATGTGCACATGTATCCTTAGGATTTTCTATTTTTAAATTTCAGTATTGATTCTGCAAGAAAGCAGGATTGGGTTTTGTAATTTGTGAATTACTTTCTTTGGTTGGAGTTTTGATTATAGTTTAAAATTTGGTATTGCCCTAGTGACTGCAACGTGTAACTATGTGATGATACCCGAGCATATGCACTCTTCAGTATTTCTCTGCAATAGTTAGAGCTAAAAATTAGCAAGTGTGTCTTTCATAGTGGATGGTGTTTTAAATTTAATGTAATTCAGGGGCATTAAGCATGGATTTTCTTCCTGTTCACAGCAAAGTTTTTCAGAGATTAAAGTAAGTCTCACTACTCATTTAGAACGGCGATTGAGATTCATATATTTGCTTTGTCAAATCCCCCCAACCATTTACCTGAATGGCCTAATAATGAACTAATAAGGGACTCATGGCAGACAAGGGACTCATGGCAGTAGCAGGTTACAAATTAAAGCTAGTTAGAGCTCTAAACTGGCAAGTACAGTGTTGTGTACTGGTATCTAAATTTTATATGTAATACTTTATAATGTAATGCTTTATATTTGTTTAACAGATTATTACTTGTCAATGGGCATATGCTTTCTTTGTGACCCAAACCTTTGTATTCTATATATCAGAGTCTTCTTGACTGCCTCATACTCACCACAACACAAAATTCTAGTCAAAGAAGATGTGATGTGAATGCGGAATCTAATCTAAGAAGGCTAACTTTTGATGGTGAAACAATAATAAGGGCACAACCTAGATGGGGAGGAGAACCTCTCATATTAACCACCCAAGGTAGACCACATTAACAAAAGTGCATGTTAATCAGATTCAATACTGTCAAAACATTATTGAAATAGGAACATTTGCCAGCCATTACTGATACTGATCCTTTCTTGAATATTTTGTTCGCACATGACATGTGATCTTCTAGGAAAAATCCACACGTTTTTTACACAACGTACAACCCATTAAGAGATGTGTTTCAAGCAAGGCAATTGCCATATATTTCGCTCACTTAATTTACCCTTTGCAGGAATGAAATGGATAGACCTCCATAGTATTTTTTGCATAATTTATCATTAGTAGCGTGAGAGAAAATACCTCACCACTTTCTCGTCGGTCATTTGAGTAGGTTTGGATCTTATGCAATGACTGTGGAGTAACTTCTGAAGTAAATTTTCACATTGTTGCACACAAGTGTCAAAGTTGCAACTCTTATAACATTCTGAAGTAAATTTTCACATTGTTGCACACAAGTGTCAAAGTTGCAACTCTTATAACACCCGACAGACCAGGGGAGGTCCTTCTGCAAGTTCATGTAGATCTCATCTTCGATATTCTCAAATGTTCAGATTCATGTATCCCTCTTTACCACTTGTAAGTTTGCCTTAGCAGTGCCTATGTGGCATGAAAAACAATTGTACTGCAAATTGCTATGCAGTGGCATTACTGTAAGAATTCATTGTAACTGCTGAGTTTTTGCAGCACTACTCTACGGTTGTTAACATCATAAC
The DNA here is from genome assembly GCA_000404065.3 of Pinus taeda. Lineage (NCBI taxonomy): Eukaryota > Viridiplantae > Streptophyta > Pinopsida > Pinales > Pinaceae > Pinus > Pinus taeda. The sequence goes on along the minus strand of APFE030837903.1, from coordinate 110,875 downwards.
AGAGTTGACATATCTCCCTGCTTGCAACTATGTTGACATAGGGGAATGAGGGAGAAGTTTCCTGTCACATCCTTTACAGAGGTTATGTCAAGAAAAGGGAAATGTATGTTTATAAACCGTCTTCCCATCATCGCGATGAAGCCCTTGGAAGGATTCCTTCTCACTTATTCCAAGCCCTATCATTCCAAAATCTATTTTTAACATAAGAATAAGTTCTTCCCAAAAAAGATGAGTTTTTCTCAAGTAAATACACCTAGAGAATTAAAACTGTTATAACTGTCAGCGAAAGTATCATTGCGAACCTTAGCCAAAGTGGCCAAGCAGTTAGTAGTACAGCTTGCATTTGAAACGATGTTCACATCAGATTTGTATTGGTGCTCATTAACCCCAACAACGAACATGGGGGCATCCTTGCTGGGAGTCGAGATAACTACCTTTTTAGCACCTGCCTGTTAAAGATCAACAAAGAAATCTTATCTTATGAGTTCAAATTGTAAATTGTGATCATTGCATTTTAAGCTGTCTGAAAGTTATCAGAATTAGATATGTCCATAGCCACTCAAATGTTTTTCTATACACAAATAAAAATTCATAGATATCTACGCAAAATTTCACGAGGAGACTGCCCCGTTCACTTAGGGAGATATTTCAACTTAGAATACAGTTGGTTATGCAGATATAAACCAAGAATGTCAGGGAATGTCAATTCTATAGATTGAGATAGAGCCAAAGCAAACATGCTAACTCTCTTTGTTCACGTAGGGAGAGGTATTATGTGTGACAACCCTCTAGTTCAAATATCATTTATCATTTTTTGGGTTCATTGTAATTTTAGGGAATAGGATACCAGATAATCTTTGAAAGAAAGAAGATCAATAATAATGATTGAACTATGGAATGGAAATATTCAAACCTTCAAGTGGGCAGATGCTTTCTCTTTGTCGGTGAAGACACCAGTGGATTCAACCACATACTCTGCGCCAACCTCGCCCCATGGTATTTCCTCAGGATTTCTATAGCATTCACACCAAAATGTTAAAAGTTTGGCCCCAAAAAAGTAGGAGAAAGAACTTTAGCATGCATCGAGTTCTCTGGCTTAAACTTCATTCATGGCCATAAAAAGTGTATTACCTGCAACCGAAAACGGCCACGGATTTTTCTCCAAATAGTAAAGTTTTCGAGTCTCTGACTTTGACTTCATGATGCTTCCATTTTCCGTGGACACTGTCATATTTGAACATATAACTCTGAAAAATTAACAGGTACTCGGAAATTAGTACGGTTCTTGAATCAGTGAAATATGGTGGAATAAAACAAACAAATGACTTCAAACTTCTTTCTCGATCAAACTTAAATGCTGTTGAGGATAAATCGAGCAAAAAAAAAGACCACATATCTTTCCTCGTGAATAGAAAAATAAGAAAAAAAACCAATCTTTAGTTAGCCGATAAAAAATTATCGGCATAATGTTGTAGATGTACTCCTAATTTACCCTTATTTTTGTTCCGTAAAATGCATGAAAAGTGGCTCAAATTAGAAAAGTTGCTAATCTAATTGACAGCGAGACTTTGCCAAAGAATAATGTATTTACTATGCAAACGAACCTCATATATTCTTAAAAGATATCCTGTATAACGATCGGGCAGGATTGAAAGAGAGGAAATCAATCCCTGATAACATGTTTTGGCTTCAAAACCAATATTTTAATACACGGTCTAATTCCTAGCATATGATCCAGGAAGACAACGGTATCGAGCTATTCAAAACTTTAAATGTACTAAAGATCGATATTTCCCTTGATTGATTTTGTGCCAATTTTCCCTGAATCTAAAAAACTGTGCGCTAAAGGTCATCTAGAGCTGCAGCAGAAATCTTTTATCGATATCAAACTCAAAAGACTCGCAGACCAACAGCTAAAATATGCATCGTAAATCGCCAAAAAATCATTCTGAAACAGAGACAAAAGCAGGGAAAACCTCCAACACAGAAACGCCTGTCAAATCTCTGTCCAGTACTTACCGTTGATTCCAATCTTGATCTTTCCGGTAGAACCTGCACATAACGAAACCGCCACAAACAGGGAAAAGAAAACAATTTAAGATCAAAAGGAATGACAAAAGACAAGAAGCAAAGAAAATATAACATTGCCGAGCCAATCAAGGCACTCACCCATTGTAAGATACAAAGCTTGTGAGCTGAAATATTTTTCAAGAAACAAGATAGAGGAGAAGTGCAGATGTACTATGATTAGAAGAGAGGAACACAGAGGTGCTTATATAGAAATATTTTTGTCTTCCCAGAATTACTGGGTTTTCGAGATATCGAACCCTCCTTACAGCATCACCAGGGTCGGTCAATTACCCCCTAGGGATGGTAGTGGTAGACTTTGCACATTGGCTGCTAACTGTCTGCGCTGGCGCGGCATATGGCTTTGTTATCGATGACGTATCTTACCACTTGGCAACACTTCTAACCGTTTGGCTTTCTTTTTGATCTTGGTACTGCATGACGAAAGGGGATACGATGTAACTCTATCTCGAACATTCTGGGTGGTTTGTGGTCCAAGTAAAATATGTGGCCGCCCCCTGAATTCACAGGCGGCTAGACCGACGATCTTTTAAATACCGCCCGTGGAATTATATACAAGTGTCAGCGTGAGAATAAAAAAGACGACGAAGGTCCTTTTCAAAGGAAAGCCTATCGGCCTAAAAATATTAAAAGATGTAATAGAATAATTATATTTTAAATGTTTTAACATTAAAAAATTTAATTGGTATTACAATTATTTAGAAGATAAATTATTATTTTAATCTAATTATTTTTGGATTAAAAAATATTATAATAATTAAAATAAATAAATGTAGATCAAGTTTAATTAATTAAGATAAGATATAAGATATTAAAATTAAAGATAAAAATATCGAATTAAATTAAATTAAAGTAAGATTTAAAATAATTTATTTAAGGCTCGAAAACTAAGTAACTATTACGCAGGAATATTGGTGATTTAAATATTGGAAGACTTAAATTAAATTAAGATTTAAAATTTTCAAAGAGATAAATATTGGTTAAATTAAAATAAAATTTAAAAGAATTTATTCGAGACTTGAAAACTAACTATTAAACAATAATCATTAAATGAAAAAGGGAATTTCAAAATGTAAATTTTAAATCAAATAGGATTATATAGGTAGAAGAAAATTAAAAATGTCATTTTTTTTAGTATATTTTGTGAATGTATGTAGTCATTATCTTTTTTTGTAGTATATTTTGTGAATGTATGTAGTCATTATCTTTTTTTTAGTATATTTTGTGAATGTATGTAGTCACTATCTCTTTTTACAAATAACTACCACCATTTTAACCAGTGTGTATTTTACAATATTTCGCTATTTTTTAATAGTATCATTATGCTCTTTATTATATTTCTTTATATATATGTTTATTTTCTTTTCTTCCATTTTATTTCTTGTATTACATCAAACCAATATTATCAAACCTCTATCTATATATATATATATTATAAAAATTTCACATATAAAGATTTATAAATGTATTAAATAATAATAAAAAAATATCAAAGAGATATAGAACAGTTGGTGAAGGAGCGCGTTGTTAAGGCGCTCCATATGCAAAGTCACCGGTTCTAGTCTCGCCGATACCAAAAAATCCAGCATCTTTGGTGCGACTCAAGCCGAGTGTGATCCCGGGTGATTTGACGGCTTAGATGCCCCTGAGTCGTAGCCTCTCAGTCACAAAGTAAGAGTGATTTTCAGGATTCAACCACTTATCAACAAAAAATTTTAATAATAAAAAAGTAATTTAATATAGATATGATTTTATAATTAAAAATAGTAAATGTGGTTAATAAAATTTAAGTGGGTATGTATTACTTTAAAGTATGTGAGTAAGTGTGAATTATTTATGCAATGTGATACTGAGATCACATGTACTTAATTTTCCACGCTAGAATTCGTACAATCACATGTATTATAGGACAATATGTACTAAAGATCACATGTCACATGTACATAGGAGATAATTTGTATTAAATTTTTATAATCATTGTAATTATTATTTAGTTAAAGTTGTTTTTTTATGAGGTTGATAAAAATTTATTATTTAAGAAAAGTTTTTTTGGGTAAAAAATATATAAGAAATTTTTTTGGGTGACGCGTTTCAAACCAATAAGTGTGATTCATCATTAGGATCAAATGAAGAAGCAGATTAGAGCAAAGGTTTAAATAAAGAGCAATGTAAGGCTTAAATAGAGACCAATGTAGAGACATAATTTCTCTACATTGCTCTCTATTTAAGCCGCAAAGTAGAGACATAATTTCTCTACATTGCTCTCTATTTAAGCCTTTGCCATGGTCTGCCTCTTCATATGGTCTTGATGATGAACCACACTGGTTGGTTTGAAACGTGTTGCCCAAAAATTTCTCTTATGTAATTTTTACCAAAAAAATTTGCTTAATTCATTATGGATCACAAAAACAATACAACAATTTTTTATATATTAAAATGGATTTTCTAAAAATAAAATTATTTTAAAAAATTTTGAAATTCAACATTTTATTTTTAATTAGTTAAAATTAATGATTGATTATATTTTATTAAAACTTATTTTTAAATTGTAAAAATAAATATAAATATAAATTTGAAAAAAATATATAATATTAACACTTATATTGTGGAAACAATTTGTACCAACTAATTTATTACAATGTAACATCAAATCTTATAACTATATTGTTTTTAAATTTTATAGCTTACCATATTTACGAAAGATTCTGTTACATATTAAGGTAACCTTAAATTTAGCTATTAATTACTGTTTACATAAGAGAGGCAGCAACGACAACCCTTCATATCGGGTCTGGAGTATGCCCTAAAACTGCTTATGCTTGGCTAAGAGTTCGTCTTGTAGACATAAGGAAACAGGTAAATGACCCTAGACCCAGAGGCATCTGGTACGAGTGAAAGCCTGCCCCCTTACGGACCACCAATGGGTTATTCTAGGTGGCATGGTTTTCCTTGAATAATGGTGATGAGTTAGCCTACATTCACAGATAACAACTAGAGATGACTGTCCTCACTGCTAGTTTGACAACTGAGTTATGATAAGTTTTCCCATTTATGAAAAAAAACTCTTCATATTATACTTGTTCATATTAAAATTAGTGTAATCACGTAAGATTGTTTTGTATGTAATTACATAAAATAGTTATATATATATATATTACTTTTAATAAAATTTAAGCTCGTAGATGTAATTTAAAAAAAATGAAGCATGTCAATAATATTTTTTTTTTTCTTTCATAAAGAAATGTTTATTTTCAAATATTTTAAAATTGGTTGATGTTTAATAGGTAAGCAATTGTTTAGTTATGAGATATACATGAAAATTATTTATTTTAAATGTTTATTTCATGGGATAGGTTGATATTGTTCCTAACTAAAGGATATGATTTATTTTGACGATATTAGTTACATTGAATGTTTAAAGAATTCACTTATGTTAATAAAGTTAACAATGTTGTTTATGGAATGAATTAATCATATTTATTATTCGAAGATTTGATTATGTTGATCATTGAATATATATGATTATGCTATTCATATAATGTTGAAGGAGTTGACTCCTTTAAGGAAAAAATGAATGTAATACAACTTATGGAAAAATATACTCATGGGAGGCACAAGAAAAATTCTCAACCAAGGGTGGAAATAGACTCTCAGTTCACAATTTGATTTATATAAAAGTTTATTTTATTAGAGATAGATTCTCAATTGAGAGTTTAATATATAAAACTCATTCTTTCATCAGAGAGAATGAAATCATCTCTTAATACACAATTAAACTTTAGACCTTCAAGAATTTGTTTATATAAATAATTTGTTACAAGCCTCATATGCAACCTCTTGAACCAAATCCCAATCCTCTACAATTCAACCAAACAAATAATTTGGATGTACTAGAATAAACTCTTCTTTTATGTAAAACAAATAAGTGAATGTTTTGAATATGATCTAAACCAAAACTTTGATTTGGACATGCTTACAAATCAAATAGATCCTACCTCCAACACTCTACAAACCCCTCCTCCACTCCATGTATGAGTTTGATTGCTCTCACTCCACCTGCAAATGCTACTTTCACTCCACTTGCAAATCAATAATTTTTTCTCACTTTTAAGTTGTAAAAACACTTTCAAACCAAAGAAATATGGAAGTGGAAGGCATGAACAATGATGGGAGATGAATTTGATTTGATTTGATTTTCGTTGGATTTTATTCAATTCTTTAGAGGTAAGCTTACATGTTCTATCATGCATTGAAAGCATAATCATTGAACGTTGGGTGAATTTTTTTTGCATTCTTTTTGTTCATAAAATTTTAAAATTGCTTGTTTTAAAAAAGATCCCTTGAATTCCCATTTGGCTTTATGGAAGCCACATCACAATGTTTTAACAAGAAGAGAAAAGTAGAAATTATAAACACTCTTACTATTGGTGTAGGTTTGACATTGAAATTTAACTAATTGGGACAAACTACAATGGCCTTAATGATAATACAAAACCACTATGAATTTAACTCCAAGACTAACCATAAACATAATTGGAGTGAAACCATTTAGTAGGAAAATATACAATCTAGAAACATAGATGAATCCTTTGACTACCTTAACAAATTAATGATCCCCACTTGGGGGTCAAAAAGTACTTAGCACCATGATGTTGGGAGAGAAAAAATAACCAAGACAACTAAAGAAAGAGGTTATAGTGGGATGATAAAAAATATAATACAAAATTAGAACTTAAAAAACCCTCACCAAAAAACCATAAACTCTTAAAAAAGATAGACACCCTATTTCTATCTCAAGGGAAACTACCTCTGAGCCACCCTCTTTGGGGCAATTTAATGCTGCTTGGATGAGCTCTCATGCTCATATCTACTAGCTCAAATTTGATATTCTGGTTATTCTAGCCTTACATCATCCATAAGTCCTTTCATATTTCTCTATCGTGGTATATCATCTCCTAATTTTTCTCACCTCAAGTGATATGTGCTTTCATAGATGGTACTTCATTCTTATTTTAGTTATTACATTATGGCTTCGTGTGATAGTTTCTTATATAGAAGTGGTGTGATAGTTTCTAACCTTGTCATTAAAGTGATAAATATTGGTAAATATCCTATAATGCTTCTTAATTCCAATAGTTTTATTATTTCTCCTTGTGTATCGTGGGGGACATAATTGTCCTTATATAAATGTGTCATCACTTAGGACTAATTACACTATTTATTATATGGTTAAGTAGCACATGCATATCCTAACCACACTATATTTTAAGGGTTAGTGTTCACAAGAGGGCTAGTTTTCCATGATTTTTCCGATTTTTTTTCTCAAATTTCCATTTTTTAAAACATTCACACAAATTTAATAGTATACAATTATTTTACCTTTAAAATCACCAAAATTTTATAGAGACCATACAAATCATTAGAAATTTTAATATTTTTACACAAAATTCACCAAGTTGTTTACATTTTGCATATTAGGGACTAGTAAGATTTGCCAAGGTTTCTAAAGTTTAAGATAAATTTCCATCCTTAAATTTTTCCCTAATCCTCACCATATCTAAACATTTTTCATTTATTCTCTTTCACTACTATCTCATCCATCTGAAAATATTATGTTAGACTTATCTCAAGTCATCCAACAAGGTCTGAATGAAGAATATGTAAGCCAAATTAAAAATGATTCCAAAAAGCTAGAGGTAAAGAGCATGAATGTCAAAAGTATTGAAACCACCTCATCAAAAGGACTCAACGTCAATATTTTATGCTAAATATGCACAATTAAAGAAAAATGACTTAGGAAAATCAAAAGACTATGCAAAAGGGGTAATAAAGTGGTGCTGACATGATAAATCTAAGTAAAATCTCTCTCTTAGAAGGCTTACAAGCACAAAAATGAAGACTCCAAGATAAAAAAAGCCTAGTTGGGCTTGCAAAAGACCTTATTTATGATTAAAAATGACCTCGAGGATTGAAAATTAAGGTTTCCCTTCCCTTTTCCATCAATAATGTATAAAATTCACATATTTTAAACCAAATTACCTAGGAAATACTTATTTCCCTAAGAAATTGACACATGTAATGAGGGCTAAAGTGTCCCACCAATATTAAACTTAGGAAAATTATAAAATTAATCTATGTTAGGTTGTTGTTAAAGGATATTACTTAGCGTTTGCTATGTAATGACTTGTTTTGAAGCTTGATGCATCATCATAGGTGCGTGCCCTCACATTGGAATTCATGAATTGAGATTTGGATATCTTGATTCAACCATATTTTCCTGCATTGGGACCTATGCCAATTTTCTTAAGATTTGTGTCATTGCATTGGGATATGTGTCAGTGTGATGGACAATGATCTCGATGTCACATCATCATTGAGGTGTTCACATTAGTACCTTACACACTTATTAACATATGGAGCATTGTATGAGTCAAATAAGCATGTATTACTTGGCACATGTGAAAATTATTCTAGAATGGGTGAATTTATCTCTCTCCACCACATGTGTGGCCTATAGATGCTTCTAGAATGAGTGCAATACAATTTTACTAAATTTCACATGTGTGAGATGGTCGTTATAGTTTTGATGATTTAGTTAGTGGGTGTGCTCATGATTTTTGACCCTTTTGACCTCACATGTGTTATAAGAAGTTTGTTAGCTCAAAAAAATAGGACACACTTGTTCCCTCTTCCATTTGGTCCACACATGTGGATTTAGTTACAAATTTAATCATTTTATTGAGGATGGTTCATCGACTACGAGTTTGTTGTAACAAATTTAGGAATTTTCCATAGTTTGAATTGAGCACATGGTTTTTAGCTCATAGTTTTATGCTAGCATATGGTAGGAGCTCATGGTTTCACTATAGCTCATGGTATTGTATTGGTGGTTTAGGAAGCCTCTCTTCCTATAAAGGGAGATCACTTATCTCATTTTACTTATTGGAAATAAAGTGGATTATTCTCTTTCCATTTAAGTGTAAGGTTCTCTTTAATCTTGAGTAGCGTTCTATGGTTTTACAAAGGAGATTATGGAAGTGAATACTTTATATGGTAAGAGCCATCACAAGTAGGTGATAATGCAAAAGAGATATAATTTCTAAGTTTATTTCCTCTTTATTAAATCTAATTATGTTATTATTTCTATTAGAAGTAAGTATCTTAGGATTTTATTCTTTAAATTAGATGGATATTTACTTTGTGATGCTTGGGTCAATTTCAAATTTAAATTGACATTGTGCGTAGTTTTATCATCTCTAGTTCAGTGCTTTCTAGAAACCATTAGTGTTGGAAGTATCTAATAAATATGGTGAAAGGAACATTAGCAAGGTTTTAGGGACTCCATATCCCAATGGTAAGAGCATATTTCATGTCAAATTTCTAACCCCCCTTTTAATTTTTTCTCATTTCTTTTTTATAAACAACCTAGCGTTTTATAGATTAGCATTTCATAATTAGGTTGTCTATCTCAAGTTTATTGAAATAATTCTTCCATATTGTAGTTGTATTTTTAGGTATTTTTGTTGATAGACCTTAAATAGTAAAATCGATCTTATTCATAAGTTAGATTTTTAAAAGTCAAATCTCTTAAAATAGCCATATTCCAAATCAAATATGCTCCTTCAAGGTTGAATTTAATAAATGTTTCTTCATTATATATATATCTAGCCTAAGGATTCATTCTTAAGCTAGATTAATGCATGGCTTCCTAGAACAACGTATACATTCATGCTTGTTGATTTATGGCTCTATTGGTGCTAAAATTTAAAGGTAAGTGGCTTCTTACTTTAGAGGTAGGTAATAGTTGAAATATTACTATTAACGTACTTTACTCTCCATTTAAACAATGACTAACCTAAGGAAATTTAAATGGAACACATACATGATGAATATGTTGGTAACAAAACATTATTAGTTGAATCTTTCATGGTTTAAGATTGCAAACATTTAAGTATTTGAACACTTATTAGGTTGGTAAGTTTTGGGTTTATACTCAAATCATTTCCAAACAATTTAGCCTTAATCCTATTAAGAGACTTAAATGATTTGTTGAATATTCATCGTTCTTTTGGATTTCAAGCATCGAGTAAATCTTTACTTTGGCATATTCCTTTGTTGGTTCTTAGCATTAATTTTGGCACATTCACATCGTTTCGATATCAATGAAGAGATACATATTAAAATTTTGCACAAATGTTAAGTTCACTCATTGATTAACATATCTAGTGATATCATTCTACTGTTATGATATCTCAGGTTTTGAATATTGATGTGATCTAATAGTTATTAAGCCTCAAATTACAACAACAATACCGCAACTGTAACACCACTGGCATACAACCCCAATTTTTATAGTATGTTATTAAAAATATAAATAAATTTTACTTGACTGGAACTGATGGAAAAGGAACATAGATCCATGATATGAGGGGAGGGTAAAGTGGTGTTAAGTTTGCATAACCACCCACACACCTCACCCAACAAATGAAAATAAGATCTCCAAGGGAAACCCCCACATCTCCCATGCCAAGGGAATGAGAGCAATAGGGGGAATACAAAGATCCTTGCGAAGGAAAGGGGACACAAGAAAAATAATAGGGAGAGGGAATTGGAAGGGGATTCAAATATCGAAGGAGAGAAGGTCAGAAAGCACAATATAGGAAAATAAAACACTAGAGGAATGAAATTTTGATGCACATGTTGAGCATTGGAAAATATTTTTGAGGTTGAGGGAATGAAATTCCTTGTTTGAAAGTTATAAAGCCACGTATTGTGAGTGTCCCATCATGGAGAAGTCATTGGAAGCTCAGAGGATAGTCATGGGTGTTTGTGCTTATTGTGTGGCTAATAAACCACTAAGGGCTTGATGAGAAAGCCGATAAACCCCTTATTTCTTGCTAACAAGGCTAAGAAACCATTAGGAAAGGTTGCATTCATTGGGTGTTTGTTGAAAGGAATAATAAAAATATGAGTGCTAGCCAAGAAGGACTAATAAACCACTTAGATCTTATGAAACAAGTTGATAAACCACCCAAAAGTCATGAGATACAGGAGACCTACATTACTTTCCTTGAAGTGTGATAACTAATAAACCACCTAGTAAATGAACCCATTCACCTGGAAGACGAGTATGAAGTCCAACTAAGACTGACTGAAAATTCCCTCGGATTATGGATCTAGCTTGAGTGTGATTAACTGCAATAAAGGCAATAATGTAGTCAATCTAAAGTTAGGTGGATAGTTAGAGTCACAATCTCAGTTTCTAGACTCATATATAATATAAGATAAGTGGTTCACTTATGCTATTGTGAATGACATTTTCATTGTGATGTTATATTGTTGTCTTATGACAGATGTTGTTAATGGAAATGTTCTTATTCATTATATGAATGATTGAATGATAAATGCACATATGTGGGAGGCTTGAAGTTTCCTATAAATTTGTCATGCTTATGATAATCAACTATGGCTTCTTGAGTGGTTCTATTCTCTGGTAAGATGACTGAGGGCATCCTTGTGTAAATAATTATATATGTATATATGTGTTAAATCTCAATAGAGATAGCCCGAATTCTCTAAGTGTCAAGAAAGGTATTTCTTGTTAACATATATACATACACACACATACATCTCTCTCTATGTGTGTGTTTTGTAAGCTCGTGGAGGATAGCCCATAATTGACTAAGAGTCGAAGGCGTCCCTATTAACTATTGTGCATGCATTAAGCTAAGGAGGGATAGCCTTAAATGGATAAGTTTCGAAGGCTTCCATTTTCCATGTGTGTGTGTGTGAGGTTGATGGGCCTGATATTAACAAGAAGTTTCCCTAACAATAGACAAATATTTTCATGTCTCGAGACCTTAGGGAGGAAAAGAGGTGTTCCATGGGGAAAATGGTTGAGACTTACGGGGTCAATATTGATAACAATTTTCCTTGGAAATCGACAAATATATTCATATCTTGGGACTTCAAGGAGGAAAAGATTTGCACCATGGGAAAAAGGGTTGAGACTGATGGGGCTAAGATTGACGAGGCCAAGATTGATGGGGCTGAGATTGACAAGAAGTTTCCTTCACAATTGATGAATATATTAATGTCTTGGGACCTTGGGGAGAAAAATAGGTTCACCATGGAAAAGGGTCGATATTGATGGGGATGGGATTAATATGATGTTTCCCATACAATCGTTGGAGATATTCATATCTCAGACCTTAAGTTCCTTCGACTGTAGGAGGAACTATGGCATGCATGGGAAGGAGTAAGTTGAGGAAAAGGCCCAATATTGACAAGGGCTGAGATGGGAAGTCCTCCCTTCAATTGATGTGGAAAGAGCTTGTCTCACCTCATATCCATTTGTAATATGAAATTGTGCCATGGACCAAGAAACTAACGACGAGACCACAATGGTGAATAATATAAGGGAACGATGATGTGGTAGGGCTCGGGAGGATGTGGCTTGCCACATAAGACACCTATGTTGATAAAGCAAGCCATGTGTGCCACACCATGAGCACCACATGAAAACCATGATGACATACCATGGCTTAAAAAGGGCCAAGTTAAAATGGAAATAAGTTTTTACCTGTAGCTCAAATTGCGATAAAATTTATATCATCGAAAATTTGCTTATCAGCTAGACATAAGATGTTAATTTTTAGTTTTAGTGAAGTTGAAAATTGAATAATTTTGTGACTCCATTTCCATGAAATGACTTTGGAGGTGAGGTTAGCTTGGTGTGATACTTTCCACTACCTGATAATGACTCAGCGGGGTGGTAGGGGGTGTTAAAAAGTTGTATTAGAGCATGGTTCAACATTAGGCCTGAAGAGGCTTACATGCACATACTAAATAAATGTTTGATCTAATAAATTTTGTTTATGTTGAAATATCTATATTAAAGTTAGAATTCGATGTAATGCTTATCTTGATAGGTTTTTTGATTGAGTGTGTTGAATGAGAAAAAATGTTTATGATGATTTCACCTCAACGTAAGCAAAGATAATGAGAAATTATGTTATTTTCATTTCTTTTGGATGGCTAAAAATTGTGTGTGTAACAACACATAGGTAGACATAAAAGTACAAGAAGAAAACAAAAAGGATGAACAACAATATGTAACAATATGACACAAATAGATCTCAACAAGGTCCTTAGGAAGAATAAATTGGGAAGATAAAAAGAGAGGACACTTCTAAACTAATGGAAAATGTTAGAAGCCTAAGAGATGAATTAAGGAGTTGCAAGGAAGATAATGAAAATAATATCAAAGAACAAGAGAGGTAGGTAGAGGTGAATGATGAAATATTGCAGAGTATAAGATGAGAAAATACAAAGATAAAATGAACCTTGTACCAACCATCATGACAGATACACACCTAAGCATAGTCCATAAAAAATTTAAAATCAAGTTGGATGAAGTAGAAGATAGCAAGACAAGGAAAAGCCAAAGACATGTAGGAGGAGATACAGTGCTACTCAACACTCTAGAGAGAAAAACATGCAATATTGATAGATCATTAGATAGTGCAACTAAGAGACATCGTTGTCAAAGGAGGAGTAAGAAGAGTTTCATGCCCGAAGAATTCAAGAAAGCAAAGCCTCCTACCTTTTTGATGGGGAGGTGAAGAAAGTAGAAGATGCAGAGACTTAGCTCTTGGGGATGATGAACTACTTTAAGGTGCTTGATTATTTTGAGAACATGAAGTTCAGGGTAGCTATTTTCATCCTAAAATGAAAGGGTAATATATGGTGGGAGGGATTAAAGAATATCAAAGGCATTAAAGCGAAGGATTTTTCATGGAGGAAGTTCGAAAAGTAGTTTCAAGAGAAGTACTTATCTAAAAAATATTATGACAACAAGGCTAAAGAATTTTATGAACATAAGATGGGATAACTAACGTTTGAGGAGTATACAAGCAAATTCTTGGAATTGTTGAGGTATGAACCTTATATCAAGGGTGAAAATACTAAGATACAAAGATATATTAGTGGGTTACTATTAGCCTAGGAGGAAAATGGCCCAAAAATGGATCCATATATGTCCTAAAATTCTCCAAACTGGCTTAAGAATTATCCCAAAGAATCTAAATATGCTCCAGAATTCTTCAAAATCCTCTTAAGGGTCGTTAAAAATCAAAATGGTCGAAGGAGGAAAGCCCTTAAAGGGGAGGAAATACACTATCAGGAGGCAGGAAACGCTTGAAAACCATTAAAATTCCAAAATCAAAGGCTTAAAGTGAGAAGTCATAGCAGCCGTTAGATCTGACCGATCAATGGCCCGAATATAATCGGCGGGTCGCATTGGTGGAGGCAAATCGGTGCATTCCATGGGGCGATGGTGATGGCGATCAGCGATTAAACAAGGACCATCAATTGCATCACATTATCACATCGGTGCTGGCCAAAAGGGCAGGGCCTTTACATATTCCTATGTGCGATGCGATAAGGCTGGACTCAACGGCAATGTGAACGATATTCCATAATATTTCAAGTTCGTGCCCAAGAATTTTGTAATGCATCCTCCATATATTTCGTTATTTAACGAAATACATAGGAACCTTGGCAATGCTGATAGCGATGAAGTTCACACATGATGGGTGAATAAATCATCTTTGAGGACTTTTAAAGTCTGAAAGGAACAAACATTGGTGGGAGTTTACAACATTACAGTGGTTTCTGTGTAAAACAGAAAACACTCATTATTAAACAATTTAAAGAGAAACCGAGGCTGAGAGGCATTTACAACACAACACAACCCGAATTAGATACATCATGGGTAGCACAACACGACACAACCAAAAGCAGCAGAAGAGATTGTGGGCATCTCTATCAAGAGAGAGCTCCCTGCCAACGCACCCAAAATATTTGAATGCGGTTATTCCTCTGTCAGAAAGAGAAAAACATCTAAGCCATGCCTGCCTATTAAGGGAATCAAAGGGTTAAGGGACAAATCAGACAAGGTTAAGACTCCAAGCCTTCTAGAGAGCTCAGGAGCATTGTAAAGGGCCTATAAAAGGCAGAAAACTAGATGTAACAAAGGTTCAACTTTTGGATATTATTTCTCCTATATTCATTCAAGCTTCTCATATTCATTCTAGCAATATAAGCTTCTTTTGCCATTATATGTTCAATGTCCATTCTCTTTGCTGTTATATGCTTGCACTTGAACATTTTTTTCATGTTTTTTGTGTGTCTGAGGCCAGATAACTATCATCTTATCTCTGCTTCAATATATTAGAGTTGCAAGCTTCTTTGCTACCTGTAGCTAGCCATTTATATGTGTTATTATATATACATCTGCCAGTACAGTCAGTAAGCTCATTTGCTGCCTGTAGCTATCCATTCACATATGTTCATGTATGCAATCTGCTGGTATAGTCAGTATTCTCCATCTATCCATTAAATCTATAAACTATTGAGCATTAGTGGTCTAAAGCCTTGTGTTTTTGGGTGTGTTCATGCATGTCTTGAGTGAGAATAGATTTGAAATGGTTATCTGACTTGATCCAAACCATCATCCATTCCAGTAGTTCAGAGAACAATACTGAAGATTATATGTTACCAGGCATCTTCGAGCTGCAACCTAGGAGAGTTTCCTGGAGTGATAACATAATTGGCGCCTCTGTTGGGGAGAGAAAACTGAAGCTCAACTTCCCTGGGAAATGACACAGACCAAACTTTGATGATAGACAAAGTCTGGGCACATTTTTTGTTGTAATCATCTATCTGGTGACTTTACTAGAGGCCGAACCTCTTGGTGACTCCACTTCATAATTCTAGCTCAGTTTGTGAGGCATACTCGGAGAAATCCTCAAAAATCACAAGCTGATCCAGTACCGGACCCTAAAAAGACCATCAAAGAGAAGAAAGTATTGCAGAAAGAAGCATCAGGTTCAGGTAAACCTAAACAATATTCTATATCTCTTCAAGAAGATCCTGCAATAGAACAAATACATGTTGAGAGTACAAATTCTAATACTAGTTTGAAGAAAAAATTTCAGAGATTCATAAAGCTCCTTGTTCTTTAGGTTCTCCTTTTTCTTTAAGCCCAAAGGAAACCTCACCTCCTACCCATCGCACTCCTTTAGTCCTGTAAGTCACTCCTCAATCCTCTATCATTTAGACTGCCAGTACTCTTTTAGCCACCACAACTATGGCTGGTCCACAATCACCTACCAAAATGGAAAGAATCATAGCTGCTAGGTGTGGACCTCTAATACTGCCCACTCCTTTGAATGCTATGCCCACTGGAGAATATCATAAGTATATGCCTAAGTTCACTGCGACTGAAGGTGTTACTGCTGAAGAACACCTTGAGTCATTTTATAGCTATGCTGATAATCTAGAAATTAGTGAAGATGATGTGTGGATGAGAGTATTTGTCCAAAGCCTAGATGGAGAGGCTAGAAAATGGTTTAGAGAATAAGCCCCAAGATCTATAGCAGATATTGAAGCTTTAGATGATGCATTCCTAAGACATTAGGGGGATAATTAGGATCTCCTCTGCTACCACACTGAGTTTGGAAACTTGAAGAGGGAAAATGGGGAGCTGTTGTCTAATTTTAATAAGAGATTTAACCACATGTACAGCAAGATACTAGTGGAAGTAAAACCTACCACTACCTCTGCTAAACTCACCTATGCTAATGCTTTTGATTCTGACTTCTGCCTACTGTTGAAAGAGAGGTGATGTGCTACTTTGGCTGACATGTAGGATGCAGTCTTGGAAGTAGAATCAAACATCATGGCTACAGAAAAACTCAAGGGAAATGCTAATAGAAGAAGACAAAGGACCGAGTCTTCATCATGATCTGATCCTAAGATAGATAAAATGATCAAAATGATCGAGTCATTAGTCTCTAAAATTTTCAAATTAAAGGTTGAACAACACCCTGGGAAAGGGATAGTTCCCAATACCTTTGCTCCTAGGAATCCAAATCCATATAGAAGAGCTAATGAACAGTTGCAGATATTGCAAAGAAGAAAAGATGCCAATGAAGACCAAAAGGTGAAGACGTTTTTCCAGAATGTAGTCATGGAGGAAAAGCAGTTTGAAGAAGATGATGAGATCCATTGCCTTGAAGACAAAGGCAATGCTTCCTTTTTGACTATAGCTACCTATGAAAAGTCATTATGAAATGACTAGACTAACCAAGAATGGGGTGGTGAAGCTGTTCTGCAAGCTAAAGATCAACGCAGATATAATCTGGGGTCAAAGATGAATAATGCCAAGGAAACTCCTATTCAAAGAGCTGATGACCCTGCAGTGCAACAAGCTAATAAGGAAAAACAACCGGCAATTGATCCTATCATCCTCAAAGCTCCAGCTCATGAGGTAAGAGGCCTTGACAAGTCCCCTTCTCCTTTTAGTTTTCAATCAGAAATTCAAAAAATAAGAATACCTATGCCTCTGATTGAACTAGTGAAAAGTGAGTCCTTCAAAAGATCCATCCTCAAAGCCTTTGACCCTAAAGCCATCCAAGCCTCCACAGACTATGTAAATCTACATGATGACAAGCCAGCTATTATCCTCAGCCTAATGATTGAAAATGGTGAGGAAAGCTCCCCATGATTCTATGTCTCTCTAAACATTCATGATAAAATCCTCCACAACTACCTTTTGGACACTAGAGCTAGCCATAAATTAATGCCCAAGGTTGTCATGGACGAGTTGGGTCTCGACATCACTAAGCCTTATCATGATTTGTTTTCTTTCAACTCTAGAAATGTGAAATGTTTACGATTAATCAAGGACCTAGCCATCACTTTGTCTCAGCTACCTATGAAAAGCATGATGATGGACATTGTGGTAGTAGATGTACCTCCCAAGTTTGGCATGTTACGTTCCAGAGGTTGAATCAAGAGATTAGGTGGATCATTACAAAATGATCTATCCTATGCTACTGTCCCAGTTTTTGGAGGTGAGAGTAAGAGATTATACAGAGAGGTGCAGTTGGCTTATATAATCAGCGATGAAAAGAATCCCACAAATCATCCCATATATGCTATCGACACTGGTTTTGGAGCTTGTATCCTTCATATTGAAGAATCTTAATTGGCCTCCACGCAGCTCAGGAAACCCGTTTCCCAGATCACGAAGGCAGAAAACCCACAGATTTGGGATATGTTTTTTGATGGGGCTTGCTCTAAAGAAGCTGTAGGGGCAGGTGTGATCCTTATGTCCCCAACACAGGAATATATTCATTTGCCTTTCAAGTTAACCTTTCAAGTCACAAACAACATAGCAGAGTATGAGGCTTTGATTCTGGGCTTAAGCGCTGCTAAAGAAATGGGTACCAAAGGCCTGCAAGTGTTTGGAGATGCAGACCTCATTATTCAGCAAGTGAACAAGACATTCCAAGCGAAGCATCCCAGGCTAAAGGCTTACAGAGATGAGGTATAGAGGCTCAGGGACTCTTTTGATAATTTTGGCATTTCTTACATTCCAAGAATGAAGAATCATCTTGCCAACTCCCTTGCTATGTTTGCTAGCATGTTTATTCCTTCCTTGCCTCCTAAATTAACATATGAAGTTCAGGTAAAATATAGACCATCTCTACTTGATAATGTCAAATATTGGAAAGTTTTTGAAGATGATGAGGAAATTAACAGGTTTTTGCAAGTTGTGGAGGAATTCCCTGAAACACACATTGACCAAGAAAATGAAACCCAAGAAGAAGGCAACCAGTCCAAGCTAAAAAATGAGATCGATCGAGAAAGCATCGTCCAGCTACCTAGTAATCACATACCAAAAGGATTGGTGCCTCTAGAGAAGCTTTTCAACAAAAACGATGTGCCATATAAGCCAGCTGAAACAGAAAATGAATCCGTTGTTCGTAAACATAATATAGGGAGCCCAGCCCGCCCGAAATTCATTAATCTGTCCTCTGATTTATTCTCTACCTAGACTTCTGAGTATTGCACCCTTATGAGGCAATTCACTAACATTTTTTCCTGGGAATATAGCCATCTTAAAACCTATGACGCAGACATCATTAAGCATAAGATCCCATTGGAAAAGAATACCACCCCTTTTAAGTAGAAGCTAAGACCTATCAGCCCTCTCTTATTGCATTTGATTGAGAAAGAGATCACGAAGCTATTGGATGCCAAAATTATAGTGCCCTTAAGGTATTCAAAATGGATAGCTAACCTTGTGGTAGCAAGAAAGAAAAATGGAGAAATCAGGCTTTGTGTTGACTTCAGAAATTTGAAAAAGTGCCCTAAAAAAGATAACTATCCCCTGCTCAAGATGGAACACTTGCTGCAAATAGTTTCAGGGGCTAGAGTCATGTCTTTCCTAGATGGATTTTCAGGCTACAATCAAATTGTTGTACATCTTGAAGATCACGAAAATACCGCCTTCACTACTCGTTGGGGCACTTTCATGTACTCCAAGATGCCTTTCAGACTGATGAATTTTGGGGCTACCTTTCAGAGCGCCATGGACATAGCCTTTGTGGGAGAGAAGGACGAGTTTGTACTTATTTATATTGATGACATAATAATCTTCTCTAGTAGCCACAAAAATAATTTAAAACATTTGAAGAAAGTCTTTCTAAAGTGCAGACAGTTTGGAATTTCAGTCAACCCAAAGAAGTCACAGTTTGCTCTAGAAGAAGGCAAACTTCTAGGAAATATTGTTTTTGTTGAAGGTGTGAAGATTGATCTAGCCAGGGTTCAAGCCATTCAGACATTGTCCATCCCAAGGTCAAAAAGGGACATTCAATCCTTCCTAGGTAAGATTAACTTCGGAAGGAGGTTCATTCCAAACTTTGCAGAGCTTGTAAAGCACATCACTTCCATGCTGAAGAAAGTAGAAATAAAATGGACAAATGCTTCAAGAAGCTCTTTTGAAGCCATCAAGCAAGCTATCATGGAAGTTCCCACTCTAATCAGGCCATATTACACTAAGGAGTTTTCTATCTTCTCTTTTGCCTCTTATGATACACTTGCGGTAGTTCTGTTGCAGAAAAATGATGAAGGCATAGAGCACCCTGTGGCCTTTTTCAGCAAAACTTTAAGGGATGCTGAACTAAGGTATGACCTTATCGAAAAACAAGCTTATGCTATCATAAAGTCTTTAAAGGCATTCAAAATTTATATTCTGCATTCCAAAGTAGTTGCATATGTACCTTTAGCCTCAGTAAAGGATGTCTTAACTCAACCAGATATTGATGGGAAGAGAGCTAAATGGATTGCAAAATTCATAGAGTTTAACATAGAGGTGAAGCCCACTAAGCTTATCATAGGCCAAGGCTTGGCTAAACTTATGGTTAAAGAAAATTGCAGCTTGTTAGATATAAATTCCATGGGTCTAAATTCAGATTATGAGCAGGCAGAGGGAGCAACATAAGAGCAAATGTAGGATTAATCCTTGGCTGAAAAATCTAGCCACATGCGAATGGTAGTCCAACATAGTTCATTTCTTGCAAAAGCTGGAAGTTCCTCCAGGGCTTAGCTCAAGTCAAGCTCGTACCATTAAACTCAGATCAGCCAAATTCTACATTGATCTACTTTATTGGAAAGACCCATTATAAATCCTCTTGAAGTGTCTAGATAAAGAACAATCTGTAGAGGTCATACACTAGTTCCATTCTAGTATTTGTGGTGGGCATCATTATTGGAAATCCACAGCTCACAAAATGTTGAGGGTTGGGTATTATTGGCCTACATTGTTCTCTAATGTGTTTTCTTTTGTCAAATCTTGTGACAAGTGCCAGAGTTTTGCAAGAAGACAACAACTGAAATATCTACCCTTAAAGCCAATATATGTCAATGGTCCCTTCCAGCAATGGGGCTTGGACTTTATAGGTGAGATCAACCCCCATTCTAGTGACCAACACAAATGGATCTTAGTAGCCACTGATTATTTTACCAAGTGGATTGAGGCTATACCCACTAAGAATGCCAGTCATCAAGTTGTCATAAAGTTCTTGAATGAGAATATTTTCACTAGATTTGGTTGCTCAACCAAACTAGTCACTGATAATGCAGCAACGTTCAAGGCAAAAGAATTGATGTACATAACTGAATCCATGGGCATTAAAGTGGTGCATTCTACCTCATATTACCCTCAAGGCAATGGCCTGGCGGAATCATCTAACAAGAGCCTGGTAAGGGTAATCAAAAAGTTGTTAGAAGACAATAAAAAGAGTTGGGATTCCAAGCTGAAGTTTGCACTATGGGATGATCAAGTTATCATCAAAAAGTCCATAGGTAATTCTCCTTTCAAACTAGTTTATGGTGCTAATGCGGTTTTCCCCATCCAGCTCATCCTCTCTGTGGCTAAGTTCTTGCAAGAAGAACAAGATGAAGAGAGTGATATGGTAAGAAAAATGAATAACCTGGTCGAACTACACCAGATAAGAGAGCAGTTGGTTGAGAAATCAAAGGCTCATCAGAAGGCAATCAAAGAAAATTTTGATAAGAAGGAAAAAGCGGACAAGTTCCAAGTTGGTGATTGGGTGATTAAATGGGATGCATTTAAAGAAAAGAGAGGTAATAATGGCAAGTTTGACCCTTTGTGGACAGGTCCTTTTGTCATTGCTCAAGTTCGGCACAACAATACATTCATCTTGCACAATCTGGAAGGAGAAGATGCATTTGGTCGCCTAGTAAATGGGCGGTTCTTGCAACTCTATATCATTTAAGGCCTTAAAGCCTTGGGATTGTAAATATGCTTTTCTTTCAGTTTTTATTTTTATGCTAAAAAGACTCCATGCCCAATGGAACACAAGAAGGAAGATTTAAATTTTGTTTTTATAGGAAAGGCATTGATCTGCAGTTCTTGAAACCTCACAGGGAGGCTTTCATCCCCAAAAGGAGCCAATGTTAGCCTTGGAGGCAAACGACCCAAAAATGGATCCATATATGTCCTAAAAGTCTCCAAACTGGCTTAAGAATTATCCTAGAGGATCCAAGTATGCTCCATAATTCTTCAAAATCCTCTTAAGGGTCGTTCGAAATCAAAATGGTCGAAGGAGGAAAGCCCTTAAAGGGGAGAAAATACACTATCAAGAGGCAAAAAATGCTTGAAAACCATTAAAATTCAAAAATCACAGGCTTAAAGTGAGAAGTCACAACAGCTGTTAGATATTGCCGATCAACGGCCCAGATCTAATCGACGGGTCGCATCGACGGAGGCAAATCGGCATAGGCCATGGGGCGATGGCGATGGAGATTGACGATTAAATGAGGACCGTCAATCGCATATGTGGATCAACAGCCCAAATCACATCAGCGGATTGCAGATCAGGAAGAACAAAGGGGTAGGGCCTTTACATATAGCGATATGCGATTACGATTAGATCGCATCACATTATCGCATCGATGCTGACAAAAGGGGCGGGGCCTTTACATATTCCTATGTGCGATGCGATAAGGCCGGACTCGACATCAATGTGAACGATATTCCATAATATTTCAAGTCTGCGCCCAAGCATTTTGTAATGCATCCTCTATATATTTCATTATTTAACGAAATACACAGGAACCTCGGCAGTGCCAATAGCGATGAAGTCTAGAATCGATGGGTAAATAAATCATTTTTGAGGACTTTTAAAGTCCAAAAGGAACAAACATTGTTGGGAGTTTACAACATTACAGTGGTTTCTGTGTAAAACAGAAAACACTCATTATTAAATAGTTTGAAGAGAAACCGAGGCCGAGAGGCATCTACAACACAACATAGCCTGAATCAGATACATCATGGGGCAGCACAGCGCGACACAATCGAAAGAAACAGAAGAGATTGTGGGCATCTCTGTCAAGAGAGAGCTCCTTGCCAGCACACCCAATATATCTGAATGCGGTTATTCCTTGTTAGAAAGAGAAAAACCTCTTAGCCATGCCTTCTTATTGAGGGAATCAAATGGTTAAGGGACATATCAGACAAGTTTAAGACTCCGAGCCTTCTAGAGAGCTTAGGAGCATTGTAAAGGGCCTATAAAAAGCAGAAAACTAGATGTAACAAAGGTTCAACTTTTGGAGATTATTGCTCCTCTGTTCATTCAAGCTTCTTGTATTCATTCCAGCAATATAAGCTTCTTTTGCCATTATAAGTTCGATGTCCATTCTCTTTGTTGTTCTATGCTTGCACTTGAACATTTTGTTCATGTTTTCTATGTGTCTGAGGCCAGATAATTGTCATATTATCTCTGCTTTGATATATTAGAGTTGCAAGCTTCTTTGCTGCCTGTAGCTAGCCATTTATATGTGTTATTATATATGCATCTGCCAGTACAGTTAGTAAGCTCATTTGCTGCCTGTAGCTAGCCATTCAAATATGTTCATGTATGCAATCTACTGGTATGGTCAGTATTCTCCATCTATCCATTAAATCTACAAACTATTGAGCATTAGTGGTCTAAAACCTTGTGTTGTTTGGTGTGTTCATGCATGTCTTGAGTGAGAATAGAGCTGAAATGATTATCTGACTTGATCCAAACCATCATCCATTCCAGTAGTTCAAAGAACACAACTGAAGATTATATGTTACCAGGCATCTCTGAGCTGCAACCTAGGAGAGCTTCCTGGAGTGATAACAGTTACCACTGACATATTGGGACGTAATATAATTTGATGAACCAAGGAATTTGGAGGAGGTTATCTAAAAGTTGAAGCATTGTTATGAACACTCTAAGAATAAGATTGAGGTCCAGTTTGATTGGAAGAAGAAAGACAGGGGAAATTTCAAAGGAAAAGGGAATAATACCTCAAGATATAAAAAAGGGAGAAAGAATGAAAAGTTTGATGCTTCTATCAGGAAGGCATAAACAACAACCTACAACTATCAATACCAATGAACTAGTTGAAGGATCTTGGAAAGGGCCCATGCTGTGTTCGACTTATGGAGAAAATCACTCCTGGAGAAATTTCCCTCAATGACATCAAACTGGTACAATGCTATACAATGTTTAGGAGGAAAAAAATATGAATGATGTGGCATAGAGTATCCCTAAAATTTACGTATCACTTGATAATAGATAGACATACTAGCAAGTTGCAGTTGTTCAAATGGAAGGTATGATAAAAAAACTTACCAGTCTCAATTTTAATTGATCCAGGTTCTAACTACAGTTATATCAACCCTAATATTGTGAAAAATTATAAATTTCCAGGGAAAATCCATGAATAAATGTGGATTTTTCAATTGGTCACTAGGACCAAGAGCTGGGTGCGATATTAAATTAAGTCATGCCTCATGAAGTTGGGTGGCATGAGCACTTCAACCAAACTAAATTTGTTTCCATTAACGCCATATGACATTTTGATCAGTATGGACTAGTTGGAAGCCCACAGGACCAAGGTTGATTATTACAATAAGGCACTAGAATGTCTCAAAAATTATGATGAAGAGATAACATTACAATGAATCAAGAGGTTGGTTGCGCTCAAGAAACTAATTACACTTCAGGTGAAGTGTTGTAATAGAAAAGGTTGTGTGATCTATGCTATCCATGTGTCCGATGAAAAATGAGATAGCACAGACTCATTCATAATTCACCCCATTCTAAAGAAATATGAATATGTATTCCCAGACGAGTTACTAAGCTTATCACCCAAAAGAGACATCAATTTCACTATCGAGTTTATCTTGGGAACAATGTGAGCAACAAAAACTCCTTATTGCTTAAGCATGTATGATCTTGTCGAGTTGAAATTATAACTGAAGGAAATGTTGGAGAAGGTTTACATTTGACCTAATATTTCACCTTAGGGAGCCATTTCCCTATTCGTTAAAAAAAAGGATGACTCACTAAGATTGTGCATAGATTATCGGCAATTGAATAAGGTTACAATGAAGAACATATATTTGTTTCCCAAGATTAATGACATATTCATCCAACTATGAGGAGATGTATTGTTTTCCAAAATCAATCTATAGTCTGGATATCATTGTGTCATATTTAAGGACAAAAGTATTCACAAAACTACATTCCAGATGAGGTATGCCCATTATGAGTTTGTAGTGGTGCCATTCAAGCTTACTAATTCCCCAACAACTTTCATGTGCCTTATAGGTAAATTTCAAAGGAAAAGGGAATAATACTTCAAGATATAAACAAGGGGTAAATAATGAAAATTTTGATGCTTCTACCAAGAAGGCATATCAACAACAAACTGCAACCATAAATACCAATGAACCAGTTGAAGGATCCAGGAAATGACCTCTATAATGTTGGATTTATGGAGAAAATCACTGATGGAGATATTGCTGTCAACGAGATCAAATTAGTACAAAGCTATACAATGTTCAGGAGGTAACAAATATGAATGATGTGGCACAGAGCATCACTAAGATTTATGTAGTGCCTTATAATAGACAATCAAACCATCAAGTTGTGGTTGTTCAAATGGAAGGTATGGTAAAAAAATTACCGGTTTCAATTTTAATTGATCCAAGTTCTAACTACAATTATATCAACCCTAAGATTGTGAAAAATTGTGAATTTCCAAGGAAAATCCATGAAGAATCATGGATTTTTCAATTTTGTCACTACGACCAAGAGACAGGTGCCATATGCAATTAAGTCATGCCTCATGAAGTTGGCTGGCATGAGCACTTCAATGAAACTAAATTTGTTTCCATTAGGTTCATATGACATTTTGATCGGTATGGACTAGTTGATAGCCCATAGGACTAAGGTTGATTTTTATAATAAGGTGCTATAATGTCTCAACAATGATGATGAAGTGATAACACTACAAGGAATCAAGAGGTTGGTTGCACTCAAGAAATTAATTGTAATTTAGGTGAAGTGTCGTAGTAGAAAAGGTTGTGTCATCTATGTTGTCCATGTGTCCGAGGAAACATGAGACAACATAGACCCATTCATAATTCACCCTATGCTAAAATAATATGAATATGTGTTCCCAGATGAGTTTCCAAACCTACCACCCAAAAGAGACATCGATTTCACTATGGAGTTGATCTTGGGAAAAATGTGAGAAAAAAAAACTCCTTATCACTTAAGCACGCCTGAGCTTGTTGAGTTGAAATTATAGTTGAAGGAAATGTTGGAGAAGGGTTACATTTGACCCAACATTTCACCTTGGGGAGCCCTTTACATATTTGTTAAAAAAAAGGATGACACGCTGAGATTGTTCATAGATTATTGACAATTGAATAAGGTTACAATGAAGAATATATACTCATTTCCCATGATTAACGACATATTCATCCAACTAAGATGAGATGTTATGTTTTCCAAAATCAATCTATAGTCTGGGTATCATCATGTCAAATTTAAGGACAAAGACAGTCACAAAATTTCATTCTAAACGAGGTATGTCCATTATGAGTTATTAGTGGTGCTCTTCAAGCTTACAAATGCCACAAAAACATTCATGTGACTAATGAATAATGTTCTTAGGCCTTACCTGGATAAATGTGTACTAGTTTTTGTATAACAATCTTGTGTGTTCAAATAATAAAGAAGAGCAAGAAGACCATTTGAGAGAAGCTTTACAACTGCTAAGGGAGCATAAATTGTATGAAAAACTCAACAAGTGTGAGTTCTTCCAAACCCAAGTTCACTACTTGTGATATTTTTTTAAAACCAAGGGGTGGTTGTAGACCCATAGAAGATAAAAGAAATAATGGAATGGACAGCTCCCAAAATGTGACGGAGCTCAGATCCTTTATGGGATTAATTGGTTATTATCAAAGTTTCATTCGAAACTTCTCAAAGATTGGGAATCCCATCGCCGCCTTACAAAGAAAGGGAGTAAAATTTCAATGGACACTTGAATGTGTTAAAAAAAATCTGAAGTAGTTACACACTTGTGCACCTATCTTGAGAATAGTTGACCCATAGAGACTTTGTAGTTTGCATTGATGCTTGTAAGAAGGTGTTAATTTTTCTTAGGGCTATATTGTTTTCTGCTTTGATAATTTCATTTCTTCATTAACACATTAAGTTTACCCCATAACATCATAACTATATTTAGATTTACATCATTATTCAACA
This sequence comes from Pinus taeda, assembly GCA_000404065.3. Taxonomy (NCBI): domain Eukaryota; kingdom Viridiplantae; phylum Streptophyta; class Pinopsida; order Pinales; family Pinaceae; genus Pinus; species Pinus taeda. Next base: position 83,813 of record APFE030837903.1, on the reverse strand, counting down.
ACATATGAAACTATGTAGAAAGAACAATATCATCATCATCAATGCAGTGAAATATAAACGAACAATAGAATAAAATCATTCACACATAGAGACACTAGGATTGGTCAGAGACTAGGGAAAAACCCACTATGGGGAAAACCTTTGCAAATTCTTCTTCTTAGATTGTCATCAAATGATTCAACAAAATAGAGTACAATGATTCACATCTTGATATATGCAACTAACCAACAAAACAACTACAACATCCATGAAATGAACCCTATAATGTATATACTCAAAACTCTGATTTTGAAGACTGTAATGAACTGTGACTGTTTGTAACCAACTACCGAAGCTTGTGATCATTGAGAAAAAAATTTGGAAGAATGAGATTTCATATTTAAGGTCCTGGCCGCAAGAAGGAGATGATATGCGAGTGACTATAGTTTTCCTAGTCGATCCCTTAAGCCTGGCATGCGAGTGACTGGGGTCAGATCTAGACTGCAGAAATCCTAAATGCCCAGTCGCATGGATGGGTAGTTGTACATGTGACTAGAAGGCTCCTGTCACACAGATGAGATTATGTGTGTGTGAATACAATCGAATCATTCCTGTTTTGTGCTTGAGAATGGGGCCCAAAACCATAAATCAGAGATGTGAACCTCATACCCTACAATTTCACCTCAAAGCGAACTTGATTCTCTAAGGATGAGCCTCAAACCTGTGTGAGCCAAAACAAGATAGAAGAGTGTCTAATAATTTTTTTCCAAATGGGTTAGAGGGAAATTTTATTTATAACCTTTCAAGGTGGTCCACTTTGCTTTAGGGCCGACCTTATCAAATATGCACATGTGGGATTTTCTTCATAAGTACACTTTTCCTTATCCGATTTGAGTGATGTTTAGGTCGATTTTGGTAATCTAGAAAAGAGGAATTCAATAAAATAATTATCTCTATCAAGTGAGCTATCCAAAGTGGAATTTGATTGTAGTTGCATATTTTTAACACTCCCTCTAAACTAGGGATAATTCCACCTGCATTATGTCATGTGTATCCTGTCATCAAATCATATCCAACCTCAAATCTCATCATCACGTATCATCATTGATCATCTCAATTCATCTCGGGCTCATTCCCGCTTATCTCTTTATTGTACCTTATCATATGTTGAACATTCATGAATCTAGAAGAAGAATTTTTCATCGGAGGGGAGCCTAAGCTACGACACTCTATTCATCAGGCTACTACCTTGAATCTCTGTAAGCAGGATACTACCCAAAAATACTAGCATGGAGTTAGATCTATGACTTGCATCATCATGAGAGAGAATATCATCAGGGAGAACATCTCAACCTAGAACCATGTCGGGGAGCTACTACTCAACTCAAAATCTCATGGGGGAGCTACTACTATGACCCCGTATCGAGCAATATGTGATATAGGGGAGATACTACTCAACCCATCATATTGCCTCTGATATTCCCAACAATGACCCTCAAAAGTCATGTGGTAAAACACCTGAATCATAATTTGAGCGTAGATGAGATACCTGAATTACCAAGATGTGAGGATAACACACCTCCAAGCCTCCTCAACTTGTTGACTAGATGGGAAAGGACAATCCTGACAAGTTCTTCTTGTGGGTATGATTCCAACAGGGGTATACTCTACAAAGACCAAGATAGGGTGAGCTACTACTCCAACCCTATGAGTAATAGATAGGGGTGATACCCTATTGTCAAGAGTTCCTTCAACTCCAGGTGCCCTCTATCTCAATTCCACACACTGGGAGCTTAGAAAGGGGAGGAAGAGTTGGCTCAATGTTCTCGATCAATCCTACTTTTTGTAGATTAGAAACATATCATCATGCTCATATATAGTAATCATCATGTATTAATAGAAACTATCTCTTGTTCATATAGGACATCAAATCAAATATCATTTTAGAACATAAATAATTGTATATATCACAAAAAAGATACCATGGTCATCCTCCCTCTCAAGGAGGTCCCAACCACAAGCTTGAGCTTGTTTCGTACATCAACACTAACTCAATATGTGAAGGTAACTCAGTCCCATATATATGCAGGATTCTCTGCCAATCAGTTCCCACTTTTTGTCACCATAATGTATCCATGTCATATCTAGATCCTACTTAAACGATTCTTTAAGGAGATTCTTCATCTTGCCACATAACTTGTTATGCTAGAAACATCGTACTCAACCTTGGTCGTGCTATGGACCTCTGATCCAAGATATCATGACATGAAGCATCCAAATTGTCTCATCTCATCAATAACAATCCAATCATCATTAGTACACCCAAGTAGTTACATATCATAGGAAGATCATCCCATGCAAGTATCTCGAGGGTGCTCGTTGGCAAATCAATGTGTATGAAGTGGCTCAATCATGAATTGACTTAGGTTATATGCACATAATGTATATATATGGATGGATGTTCAATACAGAACATCAATGCTTCAATCAATTGTCAGTTTCCAAGTCAATTTCAATAATATCTCTTCACAGCTTCTTGAAATTCAATCAGAGTGTCTAAGGATTTTCATTTCCACTTTCCAATACATCTTCAATAGCTTCACAATATAGATTTTCTTTTCCCAACTTCAAAAATTGATTCATCATCCCATGATTCAGTATTTCGATCTTCAGAGGCATCCCCTCCTACTTAGATCATCAAAGGCTTATTTGTTGTCAATATTAGACCATAAATATATAAAACCAAATTCAAAATCAAAGTCATACCTTGGAACACTTCTGAAGTGGAGGTTTGGATCAACACATCATCTTGGCTTCACCAGATAACTTCCAGTGAAAACATATCTATATCAAGGAGCTTGCTTTATATAGATCTCTCTACAAACATAATACTTTTCCAAACCAATCTGCTCAGACTCGCAATATGGTAAAATCAAATCAACTAAGTCATCTTATCAAAGTTTAGATGCTAGATCATAACCAATATCAAAATCATCACAATATCACAGTATCATATTATTTAGACCAAGTGAGAGGTAGAGCTCTCATCAAGTCATGACTTCATCTATTATCATGCCAACAAGTTGTCATAAGAAATATCAATCCAAATTTCATCAAGTCATCCTCATGATCATAATATAAGTCACTAAATGCAAATGCATACACCAAGGATAAGTCATGCAAGTTCCAACCATTCATGGAGATAGCTTCATAGTGAATCACAACAGTCAATACTTCAACCAATGTGCTAAGAATGAGGAGGAAAATACAAAACCATTATCGAATACCAATCTTAGTCATTGGAAGTTCATATACCATTCTCATCAAGGAAAATCATCAGTTGTACAATCAAATCATTAGTCATTAGGTCAAAGCCAAAATTTTCTATCATAGAGAGATCTATAGTCCAGAACATATCTCATCATCAAATCAAAGTTCTAAGTCATTATCAAGCATCATGTCAAAACTCCAAACATTGCTCATCTATATCGAACAACCAAATCATTTCAAATTCTTGTAGCACAAACTTTAGAGATAATGACATATCTGTATGCATGTCTCAGTCACCCACAAACATAAGTTTAGTCTATATATATTCATATAATAGTAAAAATTTAGAATTTCCTACCCACAGATCTTTCTGTTATCTTCTCAAATCTATAGGACTGACATCCCTCAGGTGAAAATCTGATCTCATGCACAAAACTTCATTTTTGTGTCCAGTAGGCATAGTTGCACCCATAGGCCTTCTCTTCGAGCGGTTGAGAGATTCCAGTCACACCCTTGACCTTACTTTCGTGTGGTTGATAGGTTGCAGTCACACCTGTAACCCTACTTCCATGTGACTGAGGCTTATATCAAGGGAATACTCTCTCTCCTCATATTAGAACCTTTCTACAAATCAACAATGTCAGATATTCGTCTAATCATACTTCAACCGTAAGGAATATACATATAATGAAATTGGTAATAGGAGTAAGGATATTATGGAGAGATTCTCCCTCTGAATGGAAATCGACTTCAATCATATTTAATCAAGTCATCAACCTGTCTATAATACTGTCACGCATCAAAAAATCTTTTAGATCGTAAAGTCGGACTATATCCACATATTCATCATGGTCATACATGTTATCGTCAACTATGGCATCATTCTTTTCTCAAGGGTTAAAGAGATAATAGGAGTAGACTTCAAGAATCATGATTACATGCATTACTTCTTTGTCACATAAATGAATCCGTAAAGTCGGGGCATTCAGTTTTACCATACATCAAAACATAACCATGGTCAACAAAAGATCCTGAATATTAATCTCATTGTTATATCATCATGGCTTCCATGATTTTCACAAACAAGTAGTGTCAAGTTACCATATACTAGAATCAAGGTGCTAACCTTCTTTATGGGAACAAGATATTGAAATTAAAAGATGTTAGCCAACCATCAAGTATGCCACTATATCAAAGATGAACATTAAGTAGCCTCATAGAATCAAGAAGTTCATTATGTAAGAAGGTAAGATACTTTTTCAATATCAAGTGCACCATTTCATCATAAGAACCATGGATTCAAATCACTTTCATATGCATGCATGAGACATTTGAGAAGGAGATATTCTCAACATACCTTAGGGCTTACCTTGTGTTTAGTCAATTTAGTGTCCTAAATTGCTACATAAATTATCAATCGGGTGTCGTAAACTAATGAAGTGTAGTGCACTATATGTGCTAAATAACCCTTTCTTACCTCACTATTTTCAAGTTTATGTTTGTTTTGGGGTTTTGTTTTTTCAATTTCTAAAGTTCTGCAATGTAGTTAAAATCTTAATATATTGCTGCTAAGAACCTAGAAAAATGAAGTGAGAGCCTAAAGTGCTTTTTAGGACAAGTTTGGAAGTGATGTTTTCAAACAAGAAAGTGAAGAACGAAGCTTATCTTCTTGCTATTGTAAAGGTTTCCAAAACATGAGCTGAAAGGACTCTTAAAACTATTGTCTACTTAATTATAAAACTAGAACTTAAGTGAGAAAATGGAAATGCAACTATCTATAACAAATTGAGAATGAAATACTGGAAATAAAACTACTTATGCTGTCTAATCTACATGCAAATTTAAAGCACAACTACTAAATATGGAACTGCAACTATACTAAGGAAAAGAAACAAAAATGAAACTGCAACTATTCCATTTATGAAAGCAAAACTAAATGAAGTATTGTTATCACTCTGATATATAATTTAGGGAGAATTAACTCCTTATGATAGCAACATTTGAGAGATTCCATTCTTCATCATTCTAAAAGAGGTAAACATGAAAATGTAAGGAAAAAATCAGTCATTAGTAAAACATTTCACCACTTAGTCTTAGGTTCAACCATCGATGAAGGGCTTTTGGAAATATCTATTTAAATCATGAGTTGCTAAATTGATGAGAAAATGGCATTAAGCTATCTAACTCTAAACTAATGAACAACAATAAATCTCATTCATAAACACAACATTTCGCCATTTATTTTGAGGATTAATCATCAACGAAAGGCTTTGGAAATATTTGTTTATATCATGAGTGACTACACTAAGAAGAAAAAGGCATTAAACATCTTGACTCAAAAACTTATGAACAACAATAAATCTCATTCATAAACTCGAAATTTCACCATTTAGTTTGAGGATAAACCATCAATGAAAGGCTTTGGAAGCATCCATTTATGTAATGAGTGACTATTCTAATAAGAAAAGGCATGAACCAACTTAAATTTAAAAACTAAGAACTAAGGAACAACAGAAGAAATAAGTCTAATGAAGCAACTGTCAACAATTTGAAAACTACAATTAAGAAGCTAGAGAATAAGGGAAACCAAAGAACTACTTCTACGTTGGAATGCAACTATCTGAGTTAGTAGAAACTAATGACACAATTTGCAATGAACACAATGTTAGAAATGATTATGAACATAAAAAAAACACAGTAAATGTACAACTAAATGAAGAAAGACAACAAATGAAAATGTACAGAAATGAAAAGTAACCTTGACCACACAGGGGCCCTCTGCAAGGTCTAGGACTAGCATCACAGAATCACTTCACACACTTCAGGTATCCATAAGAAAATAGAGTTTCTATATTTAAAAACAGAGCATTGAGTGTCTCAAGCTACAAGCAAAAATTGCACTATTACATCAGCCAAAACATTAACTAGTTCTACATTCCAAACGCTGATATTTATAGGAAAAATACATAATTGTTTTAAGAGAGAAATCTTCTACAGCAAACACGTAAACAGGTGGTGTATCCAGAAATTTAGTCTTCGGTTGGCTTGAAAAGTAAATCTTTGAATAGTGGCTATTAGATACTAGTTATGCAAGTGGAAAACGACATCCTTAGCTTCAAGAGCCTGCCTTGGATTCATTTACTAAGAAACGTGCAAAAACAGAGTTCTAGTTGCTGTAGGTTTCTTCTGTTGACTCCCCTTTGATCGGGGTCTTTCTCATCGACTTTGATCAAATGGATAGGACACCATCCTTGTACTGACATTTTCCCAGCTACCCATATGGTTCGTTTCTTCTCTCGACACCTGTAACCTACAAAAGTGTGGATATGGTTATGGAACAACCGGTTAGATGTGGAATGTGGCTACGTTCCGTAGCTGAAAAAAAACCTATCCAAATAACACACATAAAAATATAACTTGAAAATCACTGAAATGTACTCCTGGAGGCAACATGCAATGGCTTTTGATGCTTTAGGATCCATTGTCATGGGAAAACAAAGGAAGAAGGATGAAGAAATTGCTTAAGAAAGAGGCAGTTTTGGAACTCAACATACCCCCACTGTGAAGCTGTTTCATATCCTCATGCAATCAAAATTGTAACATCCTTCTTCTATTGAATCCGATCTAAAATCTCAGCTAGAACATCCAACCTTTTCTTGCTTCTCTTTGCTGCAACTGCCATTCTAGGCTTTCTCACGAGGAATCTATATTTAAGGTTAATGAGATCCCTTCTTAGCTTCCTGCTTTTCCTCTTCAATTTTCTGTTCTTCTTATGCCACAGACCCAAATGAAGCATGGTATTATCATGAATGATCATGTCCAGCTTGTTTTGTTCTTTTAAAGCTTCATTTTCCTTATGAATATGCTTGTTTAAGACCTCTAACTCATAGATTTCTTGCTTAAGTGAGTTAATCAGAGTCTCTTGTGCTATAGTTGGTGGGTTGGATGAAGTCCCTTGATCTACTGATGTGTTGTTCTGCTCAAATGACTCAATATAATCATAGATCTGTTGTTGAACTGGGTCAATCCCTGGAGATACTCTCTTTGGACTACTTTCAAAGTCTAGTTGAGGAGAATTTTGTGGACTCTGCTCAAATGAGATGTTGTCTTGGATTGAGTTGGAGTCTCCTCTCCCAAATCTATGAATTGGGCCTCTTTTGTCTTTGTTTTCTTCATTATTACCTTAAGCCTAGAGCTTCTCCTCAAACTTTGTGAGCCTATGTTTTCTTCTTCTATGACCTGTCTTATTTTCCCCTTTTCTTTCTCTTTCTTGGACTGTTCCTTGATGTGGACTAATTTCTCAGAGAGTAATTGCTCCTCCTCTGATGAAGGCTCAAGAGTTTGATAGATTTCCTCAACTTTTCTTTTCATTTTTCCTCTGTATTTTGTTTGCTTTATGATTTTTGTTAGAGTTTCTGAGAGAGGTTCTTCCTCACTATTTTCTTTTGCTGAACTTGTGGGAGTGTTTTGAATTGCAAGACTTGTTCTTCTCTTCCTACTCTATTTCGCTGAACTTCCTTTAGGTAACTCGGGTGGATCTTGGAAAAAGTTCTGGATCAGAAAGTTTTCCCATGTGTCTCCTATATCCTTCAAGTAATATTCAACTAAAATTTTTATGAGACCATGGTGATAAAGGTGAGGTTCTATATCTTCTATTTTCTCCTGAACAATGGTGGACATCCTCCTTAAGCTATTCAACAGAAAGTAAGGGAGATTGATGGTTCCATTTTCAAGAAAGTTCATCAACAACCTTATGTGATAAATATACATTGAACCATATCTACCCTCAGATGTGATAAATTTATGAATAATCAAGAGAAAACTACTTCATTTATCCTTAGGTGCTGAGATAGGAATTCCTCTTTTGAAAATTGAGATATCCATACCTGGGTTTTGGAGAATGACTTTCCAAGTCTCTTCATGAAATTCCTTATTTTTGAACCACCTCTCTCCATATTTTGGTAGTTCATTTGCAGCTACAATGAAAGACTCAGTCACCGAGAACTTTATATCACCAATCTCCACATCTACCCCTTCAAAAGATCTGACAAATGTCTTGGTGATTTCTTTGTGATGGCCATCGAATTTCTCAATAAACTTCAGCCAACCAGCCTTCTTCAACATCCCTTTCAATTGAGGGTGTCCCTCCACAAATTTCACTCCTATAGGTTTTGTTCTTACAATGGGGCCCATTACTCTTTTCTCTACTTTTCTTCACCGTCTGCGTGTAGGAACTTTGTAAATAGTAGTGGTATATGAAACAAAATAGTTACAGAGAAGGAAATGGAATATCAGAGTACTGTGGAAAGAAAATGATGGATATGGGAATGAAACTTGGAGGGTATACGAAGTAGGGAAACTGTATGCATGAAAAAGTGCGGAGGATATAAGGATTGGTGGTGCTGCACATATAGACTGTGTGGAAATAAAGTATTGCTCATACACAGAACCAAAAACTGAATGAATAGTCCGAGTGCTTGTATTCATAAGAAGGCCGTGGGAGTAAAAAAAACAAGAAACTCGGTATATTAAAGGAATGATAGAGATGTAAAGAGTGGTATCCAAATGGGTTGAGTTCACATAATTAGACATTAAACAGGTGGAGTAGAGAAGTACAGTGAAGTACGAGTTAAAGTTGGAGAGCAAATCATGAAACCGTTAGGCATTAAGTCAGAAGGCATGGTGAAGTAATGACAACAATCAAATCGCATGATGACAAGTCAAGGAGTAGTGATTGTTCAAATTATACAACTTATGCTTTTATATTGCTATTTGAAATAGGTTTTTATTCTCACCTCTAGAACCATACCTTTCCATTTGCTAACCTTTGGTTGTTTGCTTTTCCAGGTGCTTAGGTGCTGATGTGTCTTCAAAAGTTGATTTCTCCTTCAATACCTGCATATGACATTTATTCTGAACTAGTTTTTATTTTTATTTTTTTGAGCTAATGATCAAATTGTTACTGCAGAGTTAGATTAGATGCAGAACATGATTAGCCGCGGAACTAGAACAACTATGGAACTAGACAATAGTTGCAGAACTAAAGAACAACTACGGAATGTGAAACATTGAATAAAATATGACTTGATGAATGAATGAAAATAGAAAATGACTGTGTGGATGAAATATGGCAGAATGAAAATGAAAAATGGAAATGGAAGAAATATTGAAGAAAAGTTATTGATGGAATATGGTGGTGAAATGGAGTGAAATTTGCAGAATTAAAATGGAATGGAATGAAGTAAACCATGAATTTTCAAAATGCATAATGAAGGACATTTTTTTTTGGAAAATGTAGGGCGTCAGAGTCTTCTGATTTTCACCCTGTATTTTCTGTATAAGGATGCCAATCAGTGATTGGTTTTGAACCTTATACATTATTTATTTATTTTTATTTTTTCAATTGATGAAAAGAACAAAGACTAAGTTGGTGGAGAAGAAGGATTCTTCTTCACCAACTTCATTTCAGAATTATTTTGAAAGATCTTGATAAACTCCTCCTTTGATATTGGCTTTTGATAAATCTTCAACCTATGACCATTCACAAGGAGAGGAGTTTGATGCTCATCTATGGTTTTGATTCTTACTGCTCCATTACTGAAAACGTTTTCAATCTCATATGGCCCAAGCCAATGAGTTTGAAATTTTCCTTGAAAATCCTTGAACTTTGAATCAAATAGCAATGGCCAATCTCCTTCTTGAAACCTTTTGTCCTTGATGTACTTGTCATGCCACTTAGCTCTCTTTTGTTGAACTAGACCAGTCCTTTGAACCACTTCTTGTTTGATTTCATCAAGTTCATTCAACTACTCCAGTCTATGCTTTTGAGCTTCTGATATATCCATCCCCAACTTGACTTCCATCTGAAAGTTTTGACTTGGAACTCAATGGGGAACGAGAGTTGCTTTCCATAAACAAGTTCATAAGGTGTATGTCCTGTTGTGTTCCTCCATGTAGTTCTATAGGCCCACAAGGCTTTAGGAAGCCTTTCTGCCCAATCTCTTCTAGGTAGATGCATAGTCTTGGTGAGGATTTCTTCAATTACTTTATTTGTAGACTCCACTTGACCATTTTCTTGTGGATGATAGGGAGTGGATTTACTATGCTTGATCTTGTACTCTTCCATAAGCCTCTCCATCATTTTGGATGTGAATTGAGATCCCCGATCTGTCACAATTTCTCTTGGAACACCAAAGCGAGTAAAAATATCCTCAAAAAGAAAACTAACTACTGAATTTTTGTTAGCAAAAAGTAATGCTCTGGCTTCTACCCATTTGGTGACATAATCAGTGCATACCAATATATACTTTTTCTACTTGGATGGAAGATTAATAGGTTCGATAAAGTCTAAAGCCTATTTTTCAAAGGGTTCGATAAGTACCTAAGGTTGTAATGGTATCTCATTTGAGGGAGCAGGTTTCCCTACCCTTTGGCAGCTGTCGCACCTTCTGACATATTCTTTTGCATCTCTAAAGATGGATGGCCAATAATATCCTAAAGAAAGGATTTTATACATTGTCCTCTTGTAAGCAAAGTTTCCACCACACGACTCATCATGACATTCTTTGAGAATATCAGGCATTTCATCTTCCCTGGCACACCTTCTGATCATAAGATTTGGCCCTGTTTTATACAATTCGTTAGAGATCCATGAATATCTTGAACTATTTTGAATAATCTTTCTTTTCTCTCTAGGAAATAAATGTGAAGGTAACTTCCCCGTAACAAAATAGTTAGCAACATCTGCAAAACAAGGAGTTTGAGTAGTTACTGCAAATAGATATTCATCAGGGAACTTATCCTCAACCGGAGAGCCTTCTTTGATATTCTGAATCTTGGACAAGAAATCAACAACTGTGTTTTGTTTCCCAAGTCTATCTAGCACAGTAATATTGAATTCTTGCAAAAGTAAAAGCCATCTTGTTTTTTCCATTAATAATAAGTTTATTCATCAAATATCTAATTGTAGAGTGATCTGTATGAACAAAAGTTTCATAGCCTGTTATATAATGTCTAAACTTGTTAATTGCATGAATAACAACTAAGAACTCTTTTTCAGTCACAATATAATTCAACTCAGTGGGAGTCAAATTCTTATTTGTATAGTAAATGGCATAAGGAATCAAATCTTTTTGTCCCAGTACAGCTCCTAGAGCTGTATCTGAAGCATCTGTAGAAATATGGAAAGGAAGTTTCCAATTTGGTCGTCTTAATATAGGTGCTTCAGATATTTTTGTCTTTAAGGTTTCAAATGCTAGTTGGCAATCAGGATTCCACTTGAATTCACAATATTTTTTAAGCAATTTGAGTGGAGATGCTACTTTGGTAAATTTTTCTATGAACCTTCTGTAATATCTTGTAAATCCTAGAAAAATCCTAACATCTTTTTGACAATTTGGAATTGGTAACTTAGAGATGAATTCAACTTTAGATTTTTCTACTTTAATCCCATCTCCTGAAATGTGATGTCCTAAAACAATACCTTTCGTAAACATCATAAAACATTTTTCATGGTTTAGTGAAAGGTTTGTTTCTTTACATCTTTTAAGGAGTTTTTCCAAATTTTCCAGGGCTTCTTCAAATGTGTTACCATAGACTATAAAATCATCCATATATACCTCTACACAATCATGTATTAGATTAGAAAAAATTCCTAGTACTGCTCTTTGTAATGTTGCAGGTGCATTACATAATCCAAAAGGAAGCACTCGGTAGGAAAAAGTTCCCCATGGACAAGTAAATGTGGTCTTATCATGATCCTCAGGTGCTACTTGAATTTGATTATAACCACTAAAACCATCCAAAAATGAAAAGTACTTTTTACTTGCTAAAGTATCTAATACCTGCTGTATAAAGGGCAAAGGAAAGATATCTTTTAAGGTTGCTTTATTCAATTCTCTGTAATCAATGCACACCCTCCATTTACCATTCTTTTTAGGCACAATTACCAAAGGAGAAACCCATTGGTTGTCTAAGATTGGGTAAATGAAGTTTACATTAAGTAGTTTTTGGATTTCTTCTTTCACAATCTCCCTAAGATTTGGATTCATCCTTCTTTGAGGTTGTCTGATTGGTCTACTATTTTCCTCAATATATATATATGATGGATACAAGTATTAGGGTAAATACCTTTCATGTCGGTATACTCCCATGCAAATGCAACATAATGTTTTTGTAAGATCTTGGTTAGTTCCTCTTGTTGTAATTTTTCCAAGTTTTTGTTTATGTTCAATGTTCTACCTGGAAAAATTTCAATTGTAGAGCTACCAAACTCTTCCATAGAGTAGAGAGACATTTTCCTAGATGAAAAGTATTCAACATTAGAATTTACCTGAAATTGTGCATGATCATATTTTGAAGATGTTTCAAAATTTTCTAATGTGTTCAAAATTTGACTATCCTCACTAATTTCTAATATAATAAAGATAGGCTAAATAACATACTCATCATCAATCCATTCAGTCATGTATTTCTGTGATTGCTTTTGCTGGAGGATACAAAGTGAATTTATTTGTTGAACTACCATCAGAAATGTACATGTCACCAGATCTACAACTAATAAAAGCATCAGCTATGGCCAGCCAAGGTCTTCTTAAGATAAGTGGGTGTCCTCCTAGGTTATTCTTGGGAGTTAAAATCATGAAATCAATAGGATATTCCGAAGAATCTAAGGAGACTGAAATGTCTTCTAGCACACCATCTGGTTTGATTACTGATCTATCTGTAAGTTGTAGTAAGGTAGGTGTGTAAAGAAGATTAGGAAGTTTAAGCTGTTCCATAGTCTGTGTCAGGCCAGGGTAACTCCAGAATGAGCGAGAGAAACTGATCTCTTATTCATTTAGCTAATACATATTTATATATACAAACATGACGGATCAGTTCATCTTCTTGATGACTGTCCAGTTCACCCATCCGTTTTGGATTAGGTGTCAACATTCCCCCCCTTAATCTGAAGGGATGTTGGTGAGTCCAAAGCACGTTCCTGAATCTTTCAAAGCTTTCTCTTCCAAGCGCTTTGGTGAGATGTCTGCACTTGCTCATTTGTGGACAAT
>APFE030837903.1:54546-70073 GCA_000404065.3 Pinus taeda | reverse complement strand
GGTGAATTAGAGTCATCTACATCACCTCCATTTTGTCGGTTTGCATTTCTGGTTCCTGTTTTTCCAATTTCATCAGGATGAACACTTTCAAGTGTCTTTGTTAGCCACTTTAGGGGACCTTTCTGAGATGGTCCACGCTGCTCTGTTGATTAAGTTGGGAGTGAATCAAGATTGAGTCTCCCAATTCTATCAATTACATCACTTAAAGAATCATCCGTTGTTGGAGTTTCAGTCGGGGGAGAGTATTCTTCAGAAGAAGATTCCACATGTTGATCTAGTATAGGAATCCCCCCTTCAAGATGTGGAATCTGATTTTCAAATTCTTGAAATGATTTCATTTTTGCGAATCTATCCAAGCGATCAAGTTTCCGCTCAACAACATTGTCAGATTTGGATGATTCAAGAAAAATTACATCTCTAGATATAACAAACTTTTTATTTTCTTCATCATAGAGGCGGTATGCTTTGGAGGTATTTGAATACCCCAAGAAAATACACTTAAGACTTCTAGCACCAAGTTTGTTTCTATGTACCTTTGGTATCAAAGCATAACAGGTGGAACCAAAAATCCTGAGATGTTTGACCGAAGGAACATGTCCATACCACAATTCATAAGGAGTCTTGTTCTTATAGCACTAGATGGAAATCTATTCTTTATATATGCAGCACATAGAACAGCATCAGCCCAAAACATTATCTTTACATTTTTGAAAAAAAGCATGGATCATACCATATTCAAAATTGTTCTGTTCATCTTTCAGCTACACCATTCTCTGTGGGGGATTCATAAGGCCAGTCTCTGTTTTGATGTTTGATCCCATGTTGGCGTAGATAGTGTTCAAATTCATTTGATGTATATTCTTTTCCATTATCAGTGCGAATAAACCCAATATGAGATTGTGCATCATTTTCAATCCATTTATGAAAATTCTTGAATGTTAGGAAAGCATCAGATTTGTTCTTCAATAATAAACCCAACACATTCTGGTGTAGTCATCAATAAATGTCATGATATATTTATTTCCATTTGCAGAAGGAACAGGCATTGGACCACATAAATCTGAATGAATAAGTTAAAGCTTCCTATGTGCTCTTGAATGTGAGTCATGAAATGACTGTTTGCTATGCTTTCCTAGAATGCAAGCATCACATTGCTTAAGTTTTCTAGGAATTGTAGGGAAACCAGCAACACCATTTTTCTTCAATAAGCGGAGACTGTCATAGTTTAAATGTCCAAATCTAGCATGCCATAATAAACTTGATGGAAGTGTACCTTATTCATGATGAGAAATATATGAGAAATGTTGTTTATGAGCAGATGTTCCTTGCAGTTTGAGAAGTCTTTCTTCTTCTATTCCCCTCATGACAAGTGAGTGATCAGATGATTTTCTCACCTCAAGCTGGCCATCAAACATATGAATGGAGTGACCTTGCTAGCGGATTTGGACCAAGGACAACAAGTTTCTCTTTAGCTGTGGGAGATATAAAACATGATCAAGAAGAAAGTCTGGGAGGCCAGGCAGTTTAAGCCTGATTGTGCCAAGCCTTGATGGCTTGATTTTTGACTGATCTGCAAAGTAAACTACTCCATCAACATTGTCAGTGAAATCTTCAAAAAAATCTTTTCTATGAGTCATGTGACAGGTTGCTCCTGAATCAAGCAGCCAATCATTTTCCAGGAAGCAAGTGAAGTATTAAACAAATCTTCATTACTCCAATGTTACATTGTGCCTCAACATAGTGAGCGGATTCAGGTGCTTTACCTTTGTCTGTATCATCAGTTTTACCTTTCTGTTGGTTTCTTCTCTGCTCAATTTTGTCCCATGGTAGCTTGCATGTAGAGGCATCATGTGATCCATTTCTTTTGCAGGGAATACAATGTAAATCTGCCTTTTCTCCTTGAGAATGTCTGCCCCCCCTACCTCTAAAGTATCTTCCTCTTCCTCTTCGTCCACCTCTTCCTCTTGTAGAATCTTGAGCAAGATATTTTTCTTTATTAGCCAGGCATACAGTCTCTTCAGAAGATTCAAGAACTGTCTTCTTTCCAAAGGCTTTTTCTCTTTTAGCAAACTTTTTCACAAGAGAGTCAAAGGTTATATCCTTGAGATTTCCATTTGCTTGCAAAGACTCAAGATAATTAGAGTATGTAGGATACAGTGCCTTGAGAAAAGCAATAAGAGATATATCTAGCTCAACTTTAGTGGATTTGATATCATGCACTATAGATTTTATTTCAGTTGCAAGAGCAAGAGGGTCATTATTTTGCAGTTCAAGAGTGAAGAGTTTAATCATAAGTTGCACGACTTCAAGTGCAGAATGTGAGTCATAGAGCTCTTTCAGCTTTTGAAAGCTTCAAAGGCAGTTGAACATGTTGAAAGGTGACGACTCACCTCCTTATTTACAGACGCTGCGATTAATGCATACGCTTTGCTGTTCTTGTTTTCCCAGATGGCAAGCTCTTTGTCTGATGTAGGCTTTTCTGGGTCACTGTCTCCTTCTCCGACACACACTCCTTTCCACAGCTCATTGAAAATGAGGGTGTGTTGTACCATCCGGGACCAGTCAGGATAGTTCTCCTTGCCAGTGAGAACTATTCCTATGATAGAGATGATTGAATGCATTCTGTAAAAGGTTACTTCTGCTGATATAAAAAACTTTTGCTGATATATTAATGCTTCTGATGGTGAAAAAAATGCTCTTAAAAAACTTCTGCTGCTTTAAAAAATGATTTTGATATGGAGAAAAATTCTGCTACATATATCACCATATATATATTTCTGCTTTAAAAATGATTTTTATATGGAGAAAAAATCATTTAAAATTCTGCTAACTATATATATGGCCCACGACTATCTACACTTTTGCATTCAAACCTCAGAAAAAACCAGATTGTAATCAGAATACGAAATCATTCCCTAGGATCAAAAATCCAAAAGTCTATCCCCTGGGATCCACCTTATCAAAATTCTCCTTTTTATTTTTAATCACTTTACTTTTTAGCACTGTTCTTCTCTTTTTTTAGCACTTTGGAAGTTGATGGAATCAAATGAAAGAAGGCAAGACACGGTGACATGATTTGGAACCGCCTCAGCACTCATATAAATACAGTATTTGCTTCGCTGTTTTTGCAGGTCGCTCACTGCTCTTCACTCCAACTTTGAAGCGTGTTGTGTGTAAGAAAAGAGGGGAGATCGATAATGGCGGGCAATGGAGTTGGCACTCGACTCACTGCGTTACCATACTAACTGTGCATCTTTTCTATGCCTAATCATCGACATGGACTAAACCTTTTACAGATTCCATTAGAGAATTACATTCTTCATTATGGGCGAAATAAAACAAGTAAAACGCTACCAACATCGCAAATTGAAACTGCCTCTTAAGTGAAACTGCTTACAAATTCTAACTTTAAAATTGCGGAGAGATTATCAGCTGCTTACATTTTCGCCATAAGAAGAACAACGACATTACCGAGGAGTACGCAGTCTTCAGATTGGGAGATTGTAAGAAGAACAACGGCGTTACCGAGGAGTACGCAGTCTTCAGATTGTCAGGTACGCAGTCTTCAGTCTTCAGGCATTTCAATTCGAGGCGTTATCAGGCCAGGTAGGCGTTCTCTGAGAAGCCTATCACTCAGCAGTGTAGGCAGCGTGCAGGGCCAGGGAATCAATGTCAGAGTAGTGCTCAGGACTGAGCAGCTCTCAGGATAGCAGGAGTTACAACTATTTATGGGACCTATGCTTTGATACCATGTCAGGCCAGGGTAACTCCAGAATGAGCGAGAGAAACTGATCTCTTATTCATTTATCTAATACATATTTATATATACAAACATGACGGATCAGTTCATCTTCTTGATGACTGTCCAGTTCACCCATCCGTTTCGGATTAGGTGTCAACAGTCTGTCTACTCATAATGTTTATTGCTGCCCCTAAGTCAATCAATGTGTTTGGAATTTCAATCCCATTCATGTGTGTCTTGACAATTGGATTTCTTGGATCCACATATTTTTGCATGACAACCTTTCCCATCATGATATCTGCTATTTTTCCTACCAGGTGAATTCTTTTTGTGTCTCTTGGTTTTCTTCCTGGTCTTTTGATGCTCAACTCATTTATTGTTTTTGCTAGAATAGGAATTTCTCGAATGGCTTGTAACAAAGGGATCTTGATATAAACATTCTTTAATTCATCTAGGAAGTCATAATTGGACAACAAGATCTGTTCCACTCCTCTATCAATTTGTAATCTCTCAAGAAAAGGAGGTGTAGAAGTAGATGCATGTTGCTCAATTACAGGAGTTGTGTTTATTGACTCTTTTTGTTTTTCTTTTTAAATGTTTTGGTTTTGAAGGGATGTTCCCTCAAAACTTTTATTGACTTTTAGAGAATCCTCCTTAGAAGCATCTTGTTCTTGAATATCTATAGAAGGTTTTTCCTTTTTTAATATCCTACCAGATCTAAGTTGAACATCATTAAGATCTAGAGGAACAATCATGTAAGTAGGAAATTGTTGTCCTTCTACCATGTAAGCATTCTGAGGGATTTTATTATTGGGGTTTTGGCAATGTTTGGGATGGCAGTTGATTTGGTTTTTGTTGAAATGGAAGTAAGAGTTGAGGATTTTGACTTTGTTGTGGAGGTTGTTGTGGAAATGGAAATGAAAGGTGAGGGCTTTGATTTGGAAGTTGTGATTGTTGATTTTTTGGAGGAGGATAGCTCTGATAAGATGGAGGATATTGATAATATTGAGAAAATCTCTCATAGGGATTTTTTTATCCCCTGTGCCCATGGTTGAGATTGATACTGATTTTGAAGTTGAGGCCAAGGTTGCTGCCAAGAATTCTAGTTTGGTGGGGGCTGAAAATTCATTGGATTGTTAAATCCTTGATTTTGTGGCCCTTGCCACGGTCTTCTTGCAAAAAAACAAAGAGGTTGTACAGAATTTGGGATTAGTTCCTCTTGAAAGACAGCCTTAAGACTTGGGATTGAAGGACAACCCTTGGTATCATGACTTTCTGAACAAATCATACAAGTATCTACAATTTTTGCATCTAAATGGAATTCCCTTAGAGCATGTTTCTTTCTGCATTTTGGACAAAATATGGCTAAAGAATCAGCTTCTGTTTTCTCCTTGTTTTGGATTTTGAGGGTGTCTAGTTGCTCACTAAGGCTCCCTAAAATATCAGTTTTAAACTCATCAAGCATATTGCCAATTTCTGACCTACTTACAGATCTTGTTGCAGATTTGTTTTCTCTAATAAGAGAAGGATCTCTTGGTCCTTTCCCAGTTTTATATTTCTCTCTTGAGAGATGGACACATAGTTCTCTTATGTCACTCAAGGGAAGTTGAGAAATTTCTCCCTTCCCCATCATGTTTAGGATATCTATCCATTCATCTCTAATGGCCTTCAACAAAAGAGATTTCAAGGTCTCTTCATCTAAATTGTTCATTTTTGCTCTTTTCAAGTTGTAGTTAAACCTCTCAAGCAAATCCTTTAATTTTTCATCTTTCTTTTGCATCATTTTGATTACTTCATCCTTATGATTGGTAGGCATATAGTAATCCAAGTATCTATCCAAAAATGCCCGCCTCATATCATTACAAGTTCTAATGGATTGAGTGACTAATCCCATAAACCATTTCATAGCAGCACCTTTTAGTGTTGAAGGGAAAAATTTGAGTTTTAGAGAGTCTTCTAGATAGTCATAAGTTTAGCATAAGATTTCAAACTCAAACAGAAATGTTTCAGGATCCTCACTTCTCAACCCATAAAAGTTTGGGAGGACAGATTGTGAAATATTTTTCATTGTTGTATGTGTTTCCTCATCTACTATAGGGAATCCAAATGAGTTATCTCCTTCCCTATTACTTCTACCTCCTCCATTGTTTCTTCTACCTCTACCCCCTCCTCCAAATAGTGAAAATTATCCATCTTGCTCTTCTTCTACCATGATATTTTCCTTAGAATCTTCTGGTTCTTCTATTAATGGCTGATGAGAGTGAGTTTCTTCTTCTTCTTCTTCTTCTCTAGGTATTCCTACTTCTTCAACTACAATAGGCTCCCTTATAGAGGTGAAAAAGGGTTCCTCTCCTAGGTCTGGTTTAGTAGATGAAGTGGGAGAATCTTCTAACTGAGTTGCTGCCCCTTGAATTCTAGGGATCCTAAGGCTGGGAGTATGAGTCTGGGATGGAGGTGTGTCCTTTCTAACTCTCGATGGAGTAGTTGGAGTTGTGAAAATCGAACTTCTGCCCCTAGCTATAAATCTACCCCTAGAATCTCTTTCTCTATGCATGTCATTGTTTTGATTTGTAATTTTGATGTTTTTTTTTTGAAGTTGGAATAACAATTCATTTTCCGATCCTCTAGATCACACAAAGTGCAAGAGGAGAGCATACTCAAGAATTTTTTATTTTATTTTATTTTTATTTTTATTTTTTTTTTATTTTTTTTATGAATGTAAGAGATAGGCTACCTAGTTACACTTCCCTGGCAGTGGCGCCAAAATGTTTAGTCAATTTAGTCTCTTAAATTGCTACATAAATTATCAATTCGGGTGTCGTAAACTAATGAAGTGTAGTGCACTATATGTGCTAAATAACCCTTTCTTACCTCACTTTTTTCAAGTTTATGTTTGTTTTGGGGTTTTGTTCCTTTGATTCCTAAAGTTCTGCAATGTAGTTAAAATCTTAATCTATTGTTGCTAAGAACCTAGAAAAATGAAGTTAGAGTCTAAAAGTAATTTTTAGGACAAGTTTGGAAGTGAGGTTTTCAAACAAGAAAGTAAAGAATGAAGCTTATCTTCTTGCTATTGTAATGGTTTCCAAAACATAAGCTGAAAGGACTCTTAAAACTGCTGTCTACTTAATTATAAAACCAAAATGAAGTGAGAAAATGGAATTGCAGCTATCTATAACAAATTGAGAATGAAATACTTGAAACAAAACACTTTTGATGTCTAATCTACCTATAAATTTAAGGCTCAGTGAACTATTGAATATGGAACTACAACTATACTAAGGAAAAGAAACAAAAATGAAATTGCAGCTAGTCTATTTATGAAAGCAAAAATAAATGAAGTATTGTTATCACTATGCTATATAATTTAGGGAGAATTGACTCCTTATGATAGCAACATTTGAAAGATTCCATTCTTCATCATTCTAAAAGAAGTAAACATGAAAACGCAAGGAAAAACTCAGTCAGTAGTAAAAAATTTCACCACTTAGTCTTAGGTTCAACCATTGACGAAGGGCTTTTGGAAATATCTATTTAAATCATGAGTTTCTAAATTGATAAGAAAATGGCATTAAGCTATCTAACTCTAAACTAATGAACAACAAGAAATCTCATTCATAAACACAACATTTCACCATTTAGTTTGAGGATTAATCATCAATGAAAGGCTCTGGAAATATTTGTTTATATCATGAGTGACTACACTAAGAAGAAAAAGGTATTAAACATCTTGACTCAAAAACTAATGAACAACAAGAAATCTCATTCATAAACTCGACATTTCACCATTTAGTTTGAGGATAAACCATCAATGAAAGGCTTTGGAAACATCCATTTATGTAATGAGTGACTATTCTAATAAGAAAAGGCATGAACCAACTTAAATTTAAAAACTAATAACTAAGGAACAAAACAAGAAATAAGTCTAATGATGTTATTGTCAACAATTTAAAAACTAAAATTAAGAAGCTAGAGAATAAGGCAAACAAAAGAACTACTTCTACGTTGGAATGCAACTATCTGAGTTAGTGGAAATAAATGACACAAGCTGCAATGAACACAGTGTTAGAAATGATTATGAACATAAAAAAAACACAGTAAATGTACAGCTGAACGAAGAAAGACAACAAATGCAAATATATAGAAATGAAAAGTAACCTTGACCACGCAGGGGCCCTCTGCAAGGTCTAGGACTAGCAACGCAGAATCACTTCACACGCTTCAGGTATCCATAAAAAACAGATTTTTTATATTTAAAATAGAGCACTGAGTGTCTCAAGCTACACGCAGGAAATTGCACTGTTACATCAGTCAAAAACATTAACTAGTTCTGCTTTCCAAACGCTGATATTTATAGGAAAAATACATAATTGTTGTAAGAGATAAGTCTTCTACAGCAAACATGTAAACATGTGGTGTATCTGGAAATTTAGTCTTCGATTGGCTTGAAAAGTAAATATCCGAATAGTGGCTATTGGATACTGGTTATGCAGGTGGAAAACGACATCCTTAGCTTCAGGAGCCTGCCTCTGATTCATTTACTAAGAAACATGCAAAAACAGAGTTCTAGTTTCTGTAGGTTTCTTCTGTTGACTCCCCTTTGACTGGGGTCTTTCTCATCGACTTTGATCAAATGGATAGGACATAATCCTTGTACTAACATTTTCCCAGCTACCCATATGGTTCGTTTCTTCTCTCGACACTTGTGACCTACAAAAGTATGGAGATGGCTGCGGAACAGCTGGTTAGCTGTGGAATGTGGCTACGTTCCGTAGATAAAAGACAAAAACCTATCCAATTAACACACATAACAATATAATTTGAAAATCACTGAAATGTACTCTTGAAGGCAACATGCAATGGCTTTTGATGGTTTAGGATGCATTGTCATGGGAAAACAAAGGAAGAAGGATGAAGAAATTGCTCAAGAAAGAGGCAGTTTTGGAACTCAACACCTTGCCATCGAATATTATAGCTGAAACATAACGTTGATACCATGCATACCTTGTAGTATACAGATACTTGTGAACTTTATTTGAAATAGGCAACATGTAACACTTAGTCATATTTTTTTTAGGTGCCTCCTTACCTTTTCTAGCTCTAGTTTTTTCTTTTCTGCATCTCAGAGCATCATTCATCTCAAATGATCCTCTTATTACATCTTATTAAGGAGATTAGAAAAATTCAAATAATAAAATATACATGCAGGAAATAATGATAAAAAACAATCGGATCTATAAGTCTAAACAAAAGTAAATACATAAAGGAGCATCATAAGTCAGGATATACTTGTCTTTAATGAGAGGTGGTCCTCTCCCTCTTGAACCAACCTTCAAGAGCCATCACTATCCATAGTCCACTTGATGCATTCACTATTTCAATCAAATTTATCAATAACCAGGCCTACTAGAGACGATACCATCTATAGCTTCATCAAATCCTTGAGCATTGATCGTGCTAGGTTTCATATCTCATATCATTTCCATAAACTAGGGTTTCTCTCAAACCCTAACTCATAATATCCAACAAACCCTAATACAAAAATTGTCTAAGGTTATCTTCAAAACCTAAAATTATTTTAGGTCTCCTCCACCTTCTCTTACTTCCATTAAAGTTGTCAACATGGGGGTGATCTCCATGAATTTTCTTTGAACCTACCTCTACTGTGCTAATTTTTCTTAGGGCTCTATTTTTCTTTGCTTTGATAATTGCATTTCTTCATTAACACATTAAGTTCACCCCATAAAATCATACCATTATTCATATTTACATCATTATTCATGAACATATGCAACTATGTAGAAATAACGATATCATCATCATCAATGCAACGAAATATAAAGGAACAATCGAAGAAAAAAATTCACACATAGAGACACCAGGATTGGTTGGAGACTAGGGCAAAACCTACTATGGGGAAAAATCTTGCAAATTATTCTTCTTAGATTCTCATCAAATGATTAAAAAAAAATGAGTACAATGATCCATATATTTATCTATGCAACCAACCAAAAAAAAATTACAACATCCATGAAATGAACCCTATAATGTATATACTCTAAACTATGATTTTGAAGGCTGTAATGAACTGCCAATATTTGCAACCAATTGCCAGACCATGTATTCACTGAGTGAAATCTTCAGAAGACTGAGATTTCATCTTTAATGTCTTGGGTGGAAAAGGCGGTGATGCGCGAGCGACTATAGCTGTCCCAGTCACTCCCTTAAGCATGGCATGCTAGTGACTAGGGTCAGATCTAGACTACAAAAACCCTAAACCCCTAGTCGCATGGATGGGGAGTTGTCCGTGCGATTGGAAGGGTCCAGTTACATGGATGAGCTTCTGTGCGTGCACCTATAGTCGATTCCTTCCTGTTATGTGCCTAAAAGTGGGGCCCAAAACCCTAAATCAGAGATGTGAGCCTCAGACCCCTGCAGTTTCACCTCTGAGTGAACTTGATCCTCTGCGGACGAGCCTCAGACCTATGCGAGACAAAAAAAGATAGAAGAGTGTCTCATAATTGTTGTCCAAATGAGGTAGAGGGCACTTTTATTTATAGCCTTTAAAGGTGGTCCACTTTTCTTTAGGGTCAACCTTATCAAATATGCATATGTGGGATTTTCTTCGTAAGTACACTTTCCCTTATCCGATTTGAGTGATCTTTAGGTCAATTTTGGTCCTCTAGAAAAGAGGAATTCAATGAAATCATTATCTCTATTAGGTAAAATTTCCAAAGTGGAATTTGACTGTAGTTGCATTTTTTAATAGAAGGGACTTGGTGGATTCCCAATGTAAGAAGGTCATGTAGTCTAGTAGGAGTCCAGGAAGTTGAATGACCATGAAAGGAATTATGTGACTCATGAACTAGAGTTGAAAACCATTGTGCATGCATTAAAAATGTGGAGAAATTAATTATTAGGAGGATATTTTTGTTGATGACGGACCACAGTGGATTGAAATATTTGTTTGACCAACCCAAGATAAATGCTAGACAAGCTAGGTGGTTGAATTTGATCACTGAGTTCGATTTTGAGATTAAGCACATCAAAGGAAAATAAAATAAGATGGAATATGCATTCAACAAGAGTTTTCAAGAGATTCACCTAGTAGCTTTGAGCACATGATCATCTGACATCAAGGATGGAATTAATGAGGGGTTGATTAATGATGAACATTACCAATATGTGAAGAAGTTATGGTAGGAGCAACCAGATGGATTTGTGAGAAAAAGTTACCAACTCAATGATGATGGCATACTAATATTCAAAAACAGAAAATATGTACCTAATACAATTGATTTAATGAAGTTTGCGATGGATGAGTTCCATAGGAGACATTACTCAGGTCATCCTAGTTACCAAAAGATGATGACGTCCATGAAGAAAACATATTACTGGCCAGGAATGAAGAAGGATATTACATGATACATTGTTAAGTGTTTGAAATGCCAAAAAGTAAAGATAAAATGCAAGCATTCAGTGGGATGGTTGCAAATAATTCTAATTCTAGAGTAGAAATGGGAAGTCATAACTATGGACTTCATCATCATATTTCCCAAGACAACTAGGCAACATGATGATATCATGGTGCTAGTGGATAAGTTGGGTAAACAAACTTATTTTAAATTTGTTAAATCTACTCATAAGGAAATTGACATAGATCAAACATTCGTGAAAGAAATATTTATGTTGCATGAAGTACCTAAAAAGACAATATCAAACAAAGATGCCAATTTCACTTCAAACTTTTGGGAATCATTGTTTATTGGTTTTGGAACCTAGCTAGCTTTTAGCATGGCTTACCATCCTCAAACAGAAAGTAAAATGGAGAGGGTGAACAAAATATTGGAAGACATGTTGAGGATGTATGTTATGCATCAACTAAGGAAGTGAGAAGACTACCTACCACTGGTGGATTTTGCATATAATAATGGTTATCAAGAGTCATTGGGAATGAGTCCATTTGAGGCGCTATATGGTAGAAAATGCAATACTCCTATCAACTAGGATGAGTTAGTGAATAGAGTACTCCTTGGACTAGAAATATTAAAAGAAATGGAACAAGAGATGCTCAAAATAAAACAAAAGTTAAAGAAAGCCCATGATAGACAAAAGAGTTAGGTAGACCAATAGAGAACACATAAATAGTTTCAAGTGGGAGAGCATGTCTATCTCCACGTTAAGCCAAGGAAAATATCATTAAAAGTGGGATCACATGCCAAGTTGGCACCCAAATATTGTAGACCATTTCAAATTTTGGAAAGAGTGGGACTCATGGCTTAGATTTTCCCTATCACCCATAGTTAAAGCACACATTGGTTTTCATGTTTCATTGCTTAAGAAGTGTGTTCATTATGATAATCATTTTGTTGATTGGTTTATGACATGGGTGGAACCTGAGGGAGAGTTCCTACCAGAACCATTGTGCATCTTGGATTAGAGGAAAATCATGCTCCAAAATTGTGTAATAGAGCAGTCCAAGGTGCAAAGGAAGCATTTTGGACCCGATGAAGCCACCTAGGAGTTGGAAAATAAAATGAGGGTGTTGCACCCATATTTTATTTGCTAAATAAGTGCATGTAAGAGTTGTATATATAAAGCTCAATTTTTTTTTGTTTTGTTGGTTTGTTTGTTTTTTTTTTTTCTTTTCTATTACAGAGAAAACCGATGATGTTTTTCCCTTTAAGGGGGTAGCATTTGTAACACCCTCGACATATGCCCCTTTTTTTGTAATGTGTCATTAAAAATATAATAATTTTTTACTAGAATAGAACTAATGGAAAAGGGACACAAATCCATAATATGAGGGTAGGCTCGACTAGTGTTGTGCTCGCATAACTACCCCTACACCTTACTCAACATATGACAAGAAGATATCCAAGGGAATCCCCTATATCTCCCATGCCGAGATAACAAGAGAGATAGGGGGAATACAAACAACCACATCAAGGAAAGGGGACACAAGAAAAACCAAAAGGAGAGGGAATTGGAAGGGGATTTGACTATCGAAGGAGAGCATGTTAGCGAGTGAAACATAGGAAAATAAAACGCTGGAGGAACAAAATTTTGAAGTGAATGTTTAGAGTTGAAAAATCTTATTGAGGTCGAGGAAATGAAATTATGTGTGTGAAATTTATGAAGCCATAGACTATGAGTGTCCTAGATTAGAGAAGTCACTGGAATGGTCAAATGAGAGTCATGGGTGTTGTTGAAAAATGCAAGAAGAAAATCCTAATTTAATTTTGTCCTTGAATTAAATTAGGAATTAAATTGTAAATCTAATTCTCATAGCAACTTGTAATAGTTAAATAAGTTAATTTAACTTAATTGGCTTAGTTAATTCACGTTGGGAGTCTATCTAGAGTCATATTAGAGTAGTTCCTAAATTTTAGGGGCCCAGGTTGAGTTCTTTTGATTTGTAATTATTTAATTTAGTTTCACTAAGTTAAATTCAGTTAAACTAGTTCTAACTAATGGAGGAATTAGTGGGAGATCCAGTAGTGAGGTGTAACCTGCAGTAGTGGGGTGTAACCAACACTTCTTAATCAATAAATTGAATATTCACTCATAATTAACTCATGCATGTTAGATAAGAGAAAGACCTAGTTGATATTGGAGCTTAGGTACAATGCACTATCAGTTGTATAATCACCCGAATTAAACAGGTGGTGCATGAAATCAGAGGAAGGCCTATGAAAGATTGCACAATTATGGATGAGGAATTTATCAATTAAATACAGGCTAATTCCCTAAGAAACTGTGCAAGGAAATAGGATCTTGGCAGGCAACAAATTTGTCTAAGTATTGGCTTGAGCTTGTTTGCAAAGTAGTGAGATAGATTGAGATTGTGGAAAGGTTGCTCAAGCTTGAGAAAAGCATTGTAATATTCTCATATTTCGTGATTAATGCAATATACAGATAGCGGGGGTTTTTAGCTGTGTATTTCCCTAGAAAATTATTGTGTTATGTGTGATTGAATTCTTTCTCTTTTATGCTTCATGATTTCATCGATCACTTATTTTTTTTGTTGATGAGTAGAGTAGATTCAAGTCAATTGTTTTAGTATATTACAATTTGCAGTTTGAATCTAAAAGTACTTTCTACATGGTATCAAAGCTTAAATCACTATAGAAGAGGAGAATGCAAGTTGGTCTTTTGCAGGAGAAATCAAATTTGTAGTATCATACTTCAGAGCCAACAAGATTTCATTCTACAGATTGGGACATGAATATGCCCTTGAGGGTAGTTCAAACTATATTTCTTGGAAGGACAAGATGGAGGCAGCGTTGGAAGACAACAAGCTGAAGGAATTCATAGATAAAGACATTTCTAAGCCAGCTGATGCTCAAGATATGGTAGAGTGGAGAAAGTGTGTGGCAAAGGCAAGAAGGATTATCCTAGAAGGAGTTAGAGATCATATTGTCTCAAACCTCCATGGTAAGGAAACTACATTTTCAATGTGGAAGGCATTGACAGACCTATTTCAAGCCAACAGTGACCATAGGAAGTTGACACTAAAGGAAAATCTCAAAAAGATCAATATGGAGAAGGGTGATAGTATACCAAAGTACTTGACCAAGTTTAACCAATTTTGGGATGAGATTGGAAGTGTCGGTGTTATAGTTGCTAGACGATATGTTGAGCCTAACACTTCTAGGACTTGTCAAATGCTAGCACAACTACCAGGAATCATTTAATGGGAGGGAGAAGCTACCAGAATGGGAGTGATTATGGTCTGAATTGGTAGAAGAAAAGATTTGGTGGAACACCAGAGGCAGATCCTCATCCAAGCATGATGATAAGGAGAATTATGCCTTAGCTGGGAAGGCGAAGGAAGGGAAGGGGCAGTCATCCCATCCCAAATCAGATTCCAGTTAGGGCAACAAGAAGAAGGACATGTCAAAGACTAAATGTTTTCACTGCCATGAGTTGGGACACTATGCCACAAAGTGTCTACACAAGAATGCCAGTAATAAGCCCCCATGATGAGTGGTAGGTGAAGCTCTTGATTCAAAATTTGAACTAGATTTCATTCTCATCACTTGCATGGTGACTTTACTGATGGGTATTTTGTGGTACCTCAATATTGGAGCCTCATTCCATATGACTGAAAAGAAAGAGTTCTTCAGTGACTTGGATGAGAAGGACCTCCAGATGCACATCAAGATGGGAGATGCTGGGAGGTATAGAGTGATTGAAATCAGTACTGTTACCTTTCAGAGGGATCTTGGTTCTCCCCTCACATTAAAAGATGTCATGTATGTTCCAGGTTTTGTTGTGTGTGGAGCATGATTGTTCAAAGGTCTTTGTTTCAGCCGGATGTATACCACAGGAAGTTTGTACACCCCCCCACACGAGGGAGACTTGTCCCCCTCGCAAGGGTCTAGGGGGGCTGATCCTCCTCGGCTGGGGGGTCCGGGGGCTAGTGGTCCCCCGAAGCTAAAAAAAGATGTAAAATTGCCTTGTAAAAGTATAGTAATTTCTAGTCAATCTGGGCCGTTCATTAGCCGGATGATCTGATGGTAGATCTTATGTTTAGTTTAGGGTTTTTTCCCCTAGAAGGCAACCCCTCTCTTCATATGAGGGAATTGTATTGAGTCCGTGTAATGTATGTGTATTCTATGAGCGAGAAGCAAAGAGGCGAGTCTGTGGGAGTAAACAAAGGATATTATAGCGGATCTGCTGTAGGTTGTGTCTCTTCATTTTGCTGGATAATAGAAAGGAAGGACTGGTTGTTCAGGGTGGATGTAGCCCAAACTGGGTGAACCACGTATATCTATGTCTCTCT
>APFE030837903.1:33838-50338 GCA_000404065.3 Pinus taeda | reverse complement strand
ATGATTTGGTTACAAAGGTTTATGGGTGAATTGGGTAAGGAGCATGATATGGGCACATTATACAGTGATAGCCAAAGTGCCATTCATCTTGCAAAGAACTTAGCATTTCATTCGAGGACTAAACACATACAACTCAAGTACCATTTCATACTATCAGTGTTGGAAGATGGAGAGTTGAAGCTGGAAAAGATACACACTAGCCAGAATCCTGCAGATATGCTAACAAAAGTTGTAACTAGGGAGAAACTGAGATATGCTCAGTTTCAATTGGTCTTCAAGGATGACGATGAAGATGAGAAACAACCAGGTCCAAAGATGAGTCATTGTCCAGTAAATGAAGCAGCAGTGGAGTTGCTACAATCATTCTCCAAGTGGGAGATTGTTGTGTGTGGAGCATGATTTTTCAGAGGTATTTGTTTTAGCCGGATGTATACCCCAGGAAGTTTGTACACCCCTCCACGCGGGGGGGACTTTCCCCCCCTTCGGGGGTCTGGGGGCTTGGGGGCAGCGCCCCCGAAGCTAAAAAAAGATGTAAAATTTCCTTGTAAAAGTATAGTAATTTCTAGTCAATCTGGGCCGTTCATTAGGTGGATGATTTGATGGTAGATCTTATGTTTAGTTTAGGGTTTTTTGCCCTAGAAGGAAACCCCTCTCTTCATATGAGGGCATTGTATTGAGTCTATGTAATGTATGTGTATTTTCTGAGCGAGAAGCAGAGAGGCGAGACTCTGAGAGTAAACAGAGGATATTACAATGAATCTGCTATAGGTTGTGTCTCTTCATTTTACTGGATAATAGAAAGGAAGGACTGGCTGTTCAGGGTGGACATAGCCCAAACTGGGTGAACCACGTATATCCGTGTCTCTCTTGTTTTATGCATTTTCTGTGTTTATATTTCTGCAATATTTTATGTGTTCCATTGCTCCATAATATATAATTTTCTAACAGGTTTGAAAAAAAATTTGGTGTTAGTTTCCATGTTGGAGGACTGCGGCTACGATGTGATATTTAGCAAGGGGAAGGCTTTCCTTCATCACATAGCCTCAGGACAGGTGAAGCAGATCAAGGTTCGCGTGAAGAACCTATACAATTTGGATGTAGAATACTATGTTTCTTTGAGCACTAAATCAAAGAAGGTACAGAGCCGAGACATTGGTGAATTGTGGCATAGAAGATTGGGTCACTTGCACTGCGGAGCTTTGAAGATCATGCAACAAATTTCTACAAGACTTCCCAAGTGTACACTAGATAATATAGACACATGAAAAGGGTGTACATTAGGGAAGTACACCAAAGATTCATTTCATGATAAAGACAATAGAGTGCAAGTGATCCTTTATCAAGTTCACTCAGATGTGTGTGGACCGTTCTCGATAAAATCCACAGCCAAGCACAAGTATTATGTAATATTTGTTGATGATTTTTCTCATAAGTTCTGGATTTTCTTCATGCAGAAGAAATATCATACATTCACTAAATTTTGAGAATTTAAAGCACTTGTTGAGAAACATAGTGACAAGAAAGTTAAAGCTCTCAGAAGCAATAACAATGGATAATATGTTTCGAATGAATTCAAGAAATTTTGTGCATAAGAAGGCATTCAACAAGAGTTAATAACACCTCATAACCCATAGTAGAATGGGTTGGATGAAAGGAAGAAAATAATTATTGTGGGAGCATCATGGTCGATGTTACATGATCAGGGCCTATTGTTGCACTTGCAGGCTAAAGCATGCAACGCAACTGTTTATTTGTGGAACAAAATCCCTCGTCAAATTTTCAGGACGAGTACTCCAAAAGAAGCTTTTTTTGGTAAGAAACCAAATGTGGCACACTTTTGGATCTTTGGTTCATCTTTGTACTATCATGTTACCAAGGATGCATAGAAAAAGCTAGAGCCAACATCTAAGTTTGGCATATTTGGGGGTACACTGATACACCTCACAACTATCGGGTGTACCTACCATCCAATAGGATGATAGTGGTTTGTAGAGATGTGAAGTTCGATGAAGAGAAGGCCATGAGATGTTCCCTTAAGAGGGAGCTTTAGTTACATGCAAAAGAGGAGCTGTTATCTCCAAAGGAGGAATCTCAAGATGATGTGGAGCAGCCACATGCATGGGATCAGATATTGGAAGCACCTACTCATGCAGAGATTTCCAGAGATGGAAGGAAGCAAACTAGAGAGGATAATAGATTGATGCATGATGCTAGAGAGAATGTGGGATCACCCACATCATACCATAGGAAGAGGAGGTAACCAGATAGGTATATTGGCTACATCGCTTTGATGAGCGAGAGTAGCAACCAGCATGGGTTGATGCCATGGTTGAGGAGTATGAATCCATTATCAGAAATAATGTTTGGGAAGTGGTCCGAAGATCAGTAGATAAGACAATGGTGAGTTCCATATGGATTTACAAGGAAAACAAGAAGTAGATGGGAGTGTGGAGAAGCACAAGGCCATTTTTGTGTCTAGAGGGTTTTCTCAGGTGGAGGGAATTGGTTACGATGATACCTTTGCTCTAGTAGCAAGGCACTCATCATTATGATCTATTTTAGCACTGTCTACGTAGATGGGATGGAAGATACATCATATGGTTGTGAATACAAATTCCTCAATGGTATGCTTGAGGAAGAGGTGTATATGGAGAAACGAGAAGGATTTGAGACCTTCAATAGAGAGTCACATGTGTACAGACTTAAGTGAGAGTTTTATGGAATGAAACAAGGACCTCGTGCTTGGTACACCAGGATTGACAACTATTTCACTAGGTTGGGTGATCCAATTTTGGATTCTCAAAATTTCATCGAAATTACCAAATGTCCAAGATAGTCATTTTGAAATAAGTAATTATTGATAATGTACTACAACAGGTGTTTCAACCAAGATGGTCTTCGAATTAAGTTAAAAAGTTTGACATCAATATCAATATCAATATCGACATCAGTTTGACATTAGTATCGCCATCAGTTTGACAACAATTTGACATCAGTATTGACATCAATCGTGTCAGAGAAAGACGTCATCATATCAATCTGTGACATAAAAACACATCAAGTTATGATTGTAATGACTTAAAGGTGTTAAGAATGTCAAATGTCTAAAGTCCACTTTGTAAACCTTAAAGGATAAGAAATCCTAAGGTAAAAAGGACTGAAAACCTAGATCTAAGGTCCTAGGTCTAAATCAAAATCCTAAGAACAAACCCTAGGTGTCAAATGCAAATCTACCTAGGCTAAGGTGAGAAACCATGTAAGGGGTCATTTAGGTTCGGGTTTCAAACCTAAGTTCTAATGTTAAACCTTATCGTACCCTATGCTAGAATCCTAATACATTAAGACAATGTATTAATTTAAATGCATAAATAGAGGTGCTAAACCTTCCCGGCCTATTGTTTTGAAATCAATGTAAAATATTACAATCAAAACATTATACAGTCCAAACCACAGGTAGAGACCGCGTCGGGAGAAGTTCATGTGAACAGTGCAATGTTTGAGGTTAGCCACGGGTTATGATCATCGTGGAGGAAACAACATTGGAAACTGCAACTATGTGAACAGAACAGGTTGAAGGTTAATGGTTATCAGAACCGTGTCGGAACCGTGCAACAACAATTACCATGTGAGCAATGTGGAGGTTAGCAAAACCACAGATTATAGACCACGTAGTTAGCAGAGACCATAACAACCAGGTTACGGTTGTCACATGGCACCTAGTAGCCACAATCACCGGGATAAGACTGGTCACATGTTGACCGTTACTGTAAGACAAGTTGTGACCTCTGGAGTGCAGTCAATCGGAACCATCGGGATAAGACCAGTCACATGTGCTGTCCCTTTCTCCACCCGGTTAGCCATACGGTTAACTGTTTGCGCTATTCTAAGGTGCGAAAATGGGTTTTTAATGATTTTAGGAGGATTTTAATGCTTGAACCATGGGATCCTATCCCTGTGTGGCTAATTTGGAGAAGGCCAAGATCAAACCCAATCCCAAGAAATCAACAGTCATACCAATCCATTTGAAGACCTTGAAATGTACTTAGAGGCCTTGAAAAGGCATGCTTGATCAAGGGAGTAAAAAGGAGTGACTTGAGAGGAATGAGATAGTGTTCTCCACTTCAAGATGAAGTGAAAATTCTAGAGAGCATATCCAATAATTGGTGGAGAGTTTCTTTTTGCAGGTTATTGAAGGAGCAAAGGAGATCGTTACTTTCATAGCTTTAGTGTCAAAGTACGTTGTTGATCGATGAGATCCACTTCAACTTTTCAAGCTCTGTTCAACCACCATATAGTCAAAGGTCCATAAAGCTTCAGTTCTTTAGTAATAGTGTGCAATTCATCCTCATCCTTCCTCAGGTGTTGAAGGATAAGAATCTGTATTCAAGTAGCCTTTTCAGGGGATGACCATATTTGCAACATCAATAATGAAATTTATGATTCATTGTAAGCAATATTTCTCTTGGCTTAAGGAATAAAATGGATGCACATTTCTAAGGCGGACCCGAAGACGTAATCCAAGAGGGATGAACTCCCTAACAAACTTTTGGTATTATGGTAGTATTATGTGATTGATGTGGAATTAGTTAAATCTAAACATTCATAGATTTATACTTAAAATCATTTCATGTCTAACAGTTAAATCACATACACTAATAATTCTTTCAATAATGCTTGCATTCCATTTTGTACAAGAACTAGAAAAGGTCTTGGTAATTTCCACATTTAGATCAAGTGGTATCAGAGCAGTCTTGCTCTTTTTCAAGTACAATATGGGCATAAACTCTCGACATCAGCTAAGGCTACAAGAACTGGAGGAGTTCAATCAGCAGTATAGGTAGCAAAATGCTACATTATGGAGGATGGTGCAAGTGCTAGAGAGCCACAAGCAAAGCTTCCAAACTAAATTGGAAGAATTGAGGAGGAATCAAAGAGGAAGCAGTCCTCTCATGAATGATGTGGCTTCAAATAGCGAAAAGTCCATACTTTCTCTTCCACAGGAAGATAAAAGTAGTTTTTCACTTTCATCCTCACCAAAGTCAGCAATGGAAGGCATTGGCTCTTTTTCCAAATCATTGGCTAAGGAAAAGTTTGATTCATTAACATAATCAGAAAGTGAGTTTGATGAAGTCTCTAGTCAGAAACCAATTGAGGTTCTTGAAAGCAAAGGCTTATCCATGATGAAAGACATGGGATAAAAAGAAGGTGAGGGCTTGGGAAGAAATGAACAAAGGAGGCTTCTACCTATCATGGTACAAGAAATACCTAAGAATTTGGGTCTAGGATGTGATTTGATGAAATGTGACTATTACGGGAAGCTTGGTCACATCGTTGATCAATGTTGGTCAATGCATCCCGAACTATTACCAAAGAAGCTCCAGGATAAATAAGGTAAGAAATCACAATCCTCTAGCAATAATGATTATGATAGTGACTTCTTTTATCAGAATAGGGTAATATAAATAGTTAAGAGGGTATATCCATGTACATTTTGTAGTAGTTCTTGGCACTGTGTAGAGCAATGTTGGAAACATAAGGTTTACAACAAGAAAATTGGAGCTACAAAAAATCATCCATCAGAAGATGACAAGACACTTCAGATAAAGAAGCAACCAGGAAAATTTTTGCTTCAATCTGAAAAAGAAGCACCCAACTCTGAAAGCTCAACAAGTCCAAAGGAGAAAGTTTGTCAGAAATGCAAATTGTCAGGGCATGTCAAAGGCAATTGTCTAATACTTCCAAGTGAAACAACATTGACACCAGCAGCCCAACATGTATCCAAGTCACCTGCTAGAGAACAATCAAATGCCAAATGGAATCAGGCAGATTTTATGCCATATGCTATATGAGTTTGTAAGAATTGTCTAGATATAGAAAAGATGTAACTAGGTTCTAGAATTAAGTTTTCTTCAAAAATAATTGTAATAAAACCTTTGGAGAACCAAAAGCTCTTTTTGTTGGGAGGTGTGATCCAATTTTGGATTCTCAAAATTTCATCGAAATTACCAAATATCCAAGATGGTCATTTTGAATAAGTAATTATCGATAATGTAATACAACAGGTGTTTTTGACCAAGATGGTTGTTGACTTAAGTTTAAAAGTTCGACATCAGTATTGATATCAATATCGACATTAGTTCGACCTCAGTTCGACATCAGTATCAACATTAGTTCGACAATAGTTCGACATCAGTAATGACATCAGCATCACGTCAGAGCAAGACATCATCATATCAATTTGCGACATAAAAACACAAGAAGTTATGATTATAATGACTTAAAGGTGTTAAGAATGTCAAATGTCTAAAGTCCACTTTGTAAACCTTAAAGGATAAGAAATCCTAAGGTAAAAAGGACTAAAAACCTAAATCTAAGGTCCTAGGTCTAAATCAAAATCCTAAGAACAAACCCTAGGTATCAAATGCAAATCTACCTAGGCTAAGGTGAGAAACCATGTAAGGGGTCATTTAGGTTCGAGTTTCAAACCTAAGTTCTAATGCTAAACCTTGTCGGACCCTATGCTAGAATCCTAGTACATTAAGACAATGTATTAATTTAAATTCATAAATGGAGGTGCTAAACCCTCTCAGCCTATTGTTTTGAAATCACTGTAAAACATTACAATCAAAACATTATACAGTCCAAACCACAAGCATAAACCACGTTGGGAGAAGTTCATGTGAACAACGTAATGTTTGAGGTTAGCCATGGGTTATGATCATTGTGGAGGAAACTGCGTCAAAAACTGTAGCTATGTGAACAGAACATGTTGAAGGTTAATGGTTATCATAACCGTGTCGGAACCTCGCAGCAACAGTTACCATGTGAGCAATGCAGAGGTTAGCAAAACTGCGGATTATAGACCGTGTAGTTAGCAGAGACTGTAATAGCTAGGTTACAGTTGTCACATGGCACACAGTAGCCACAACCGTCAGGATAAGACTAGTCACATGTCGACTGTTACCATAAGACAAGTCGTGACCGCCGGAGCGCAGTCATCTGGAACCGCCGGGATAAGACCAGTCACATGTGGTGTCCCTTTCTTCACCCGGTTAACCAGACGGTTAACGGTTTGCGCTATTCTAAAGTGCGAAAATGGGTTTGTAATGATTTTAGGAGGATTTTAATGCTTGAACCATGGGATCCTATCCCTATGTGGCTAATTTGGAGAAGGCTGAGATAAAACCCAATCCCAAGAAATCAACAGTCATGCCAATCCATTTGAGGACCTCGAAATGTACTTAGAGGCCTTTAAAAGGCATGATTGATTAATGGAGTAAAAAGGAGTGACTTGAGAGGAATGAGATAGTGTTCTCCACTTGAAGATGAAGTGAACATTCTGGAGAGCATATCCAATAATTGGTGGAGAGTTTCTTTTTGTAGGTTATTGAAGGAGCAAAGGACATCCTTACTTGCACAGTTTCAGTGTCGAAGTACGTTGGTGATCAATGAGATCCACTTCAACTTTTCAAACTTTGTTCAACCACCATACAGTCAAAGGTCCATAAGGCTTCAGTTCTTCAGTAAGAATGTGCAATTCATCCTCATCCTTTCTTAGTTGTTGAAGGATAAGAATCTGTATTCAAGTAGCCTTTTTAGGAGATGATCCATATTTGCAACATCAGTAGTGCAACTAATGATTCATTGTAAGCAATATTTCTCTTGGCTTAAGGAATACAATAAATGCACATTTCTGATGTGGACCCAGAGACGTAGTCCAGGAGGGACGAACTCTGTAACAAACTTTTGGTATTATGGTAGTATTATGTGATTGATGTGGGATTAGTTAAATCTAAACATTCATAGATTTATACTTAAAATCATTTCATGTCTAATAGTTAAATCACACACATGAATAATTCTTTCAGTAACACTTGCATTCCATTTTGTATAAGAACTAGAAAAAATCTTGGTAATTTCCGCATTCAGATCATTGGGCTTCACCAAACGTGAAGTAGATGCGAACCTTTACCATATTGTGGTTGAAGGTAAATGGTTGGTTATAGTATTATATGTCGATGATTTGATTCTAACAGGTGATGAGAATTTGATAAAATCTTGCAAGAGAATTCGAGATGAAGGATCTGGGGCTCATGCATTACTTTCTTGGTATGGAAGTATGACAAGGAGATGAGGAACTATTTGAAGCTTAGGGAAAGTATGCCAACGAGATATTTAAGAAGTTCCACATGGAGAGAAACAAACCCATGGAGAGTCCTTTAGCAGGTAACTAGAGGAAGGAGGATGTTACTTCAGGTGAAGTATTGGTGGCTACTATTTATAGACAGCTTGTGGTTTCACTTATGTATTTGGTGAACAAATGACCAAACATATGTTTTTCTGTTAACCAACTTAGTCAAGCCATGTTTAAGCCAACGAAAATTTATTGGAAGGCAACTAAACATGTGTTGATATACCTAAGAGACACCACTCAGTTTGGTCTTTGGTACAGATGAACAAAGGGAGTGGAATTCACAAATGCAGATTGGGTAGGGAGTCCATCCGACAGAAAGAGAACATCAAGGGGGAATCTTTAGTATTGGGTTAGCAACAATTTCTTGGTACAAAAATAAGAAGAGATTGGTTGCACTATGTTTAGCAGAAGTAAAGTACATGGCTACTAGTCAAGTTTCTTGTGAGGCTATTTGGATGAGGAATATCCTTGTTGGGTTATTTGGTCAGCATATGGATCCTACAATCATTTATTGTGACAATCAGAGTTGTATCAAACTCTTTGAGAATCTAGTTTTTCATGATCGGTCCAAGCATATCGACATCCATTATCACCATCTACGAGATTGTGTGTAGAGAAGAATCTTGTTGCTATAATACATTCCTACGGAGGAGAAGATTCAGATATTTTGATAAATGCATTGTCAAGATGAAAATTTAATTTTCATAGAGGCGGGATCGGGGTAATAGATAATCCCATTGTTGTTGAGAGGGAGTGTTTAAAAAGGCAACAAGAAAATCCCAATTTAATTTTGTCCTTGAATTAAATTTGGAATTAAATTGTAATTCTAATTCTCATATCAACTTGTAATAGTTAACTAAATTAATTTGACTTAGTTATCTCAGTTAATTCGATTTGGGAGTCTATCTAGAGTCATGTAGAGTGGTTCCTAAATTTTAAGGGCCCAGGTTGAGCTCTTTTGAGTTGTAATTATTTAATTTAGCTTTACTGAGTTAAATTCAGTTAAACTAGTTCCAACTGATGGAGAGATTCCTGGGAGATCCAGTAGTGGGGTGCAAACTACAGTAGTGGGTTGTAACCAACACTAATCAATCAAAAAATTGGAAATTCACTCATAACTAACTCATTCATGTCAGATTAGAGAAAGAAAAAATTGAGATTGGAGTTCAGCGACAATGTACTATTAGTTGTATAATCATCTAAATTGTACAAGTGGTGCATGAAATCAAACGAAGGCCTATGATGGATTGTGTAGTTATGAATGAGTAATTTCCCAATTAAATATGGGCTAATTCCCTAGGAATTTGCACAAGTAAATAGAATCTTGGCATGCAAACAATTTGGCTAAGTATTGGCTGAAGCTTGTTTGCGAAGTAGTGAGATAGATTGAGATAGTGCAGAGATTGCTCAAGCCTGAGAAAAGCATTGTGATCTTCTCATATTTTATGATTAATGCAATATACAGATAGCTGGGGTTTTTAGTTGTGGCTTTCCCCAGAGAATTATTGTGTTATGTGTGATTGAATTCTTTCTCTTTTATGCTTCGTGATTTCATCAATCATTTATTGTTTCTGCT
Source organism: Pinus taeda (assembly GCA_000404065.3). Lineage (NCBI taxonomy): Eukaryota > Viridiplantae > Streptophyta > Pinopsida > Pinales > Pinaceae > Pinus > Pinus taeda. Next base: position 40,568 of record APFE030837903.1, on the reverse strand, counting down.
GATGAGTAGAGTAGATTCAAGTCAATTGTTTTAGCATTTTACAATTTGAAGTTTGAATATAGAAGGAATTTCTACAGGTGTTGGTGCTTATTGCATGGTTGATAAACCATTAAGGGCTTGCTACGGAAGCTAATAAATCCCTTAGTGCTTTCCAACAAGGTTTAGAAACCACTAGGTAATGTAGCATTCACGGGATGTTTGCTGAAAGGACTAATAAAAGTGTTAGCCAAGAAGGGTTATAAATTGCTTAGAGCTTAACAAGTAAGTTGATAAACCACCTAGAAATTCTAAGCTACAAGAGACCTACTATTGTAGCTCATTTTCACTATGTCAAAGATGTGAAAAATAAAAATCATATATCTCAAAAAATAGGCCACAGGGAAGGGAGCCATCGAGCAAAAGAGGATTCAATGGCCGCATGATACTTGAGCCTCTTGCAGAATGGCCTATGGCCCGAATCCTTTGGCAATCTACGGATATTTTCATACCCCTGAGCACAAAGAACCCATTGGGGCAGGCAGAAAGCATAACAAAATCTTGAGAGGTGGCGATGGGATTGTTTGGTCAATTTAGTGTGTTCTAAATTGCTTTATAAATTGCTAATCCGGGAGTCATAAATTGTTGAAGTGAAGTGCACTGTCTATGCAAGATAACCATTTTCTTATTTCTTTGTCATTTTTAGTTTTTGGTTTGTTTTTGGATTTATTTTCTTGTTGATTTCATAATTTGAGATGGTGTGTGAGATGGTGATTTTAGTAATCAAGTATGGACAAATGTATTCAATGAATAATTTCCAAACTTCAAAGTGTTCCAAAGGTGTTCAAACTTTACAATGATGAAATCAAGATGTGCCTAGATTCTAATTAACAAAATAGTGAACTAGTGATTATGGAACACAATATCCTTACTGATGTATAAAGAAAAGAAAAGACTGAACTCAAAGTAATTTAAGGACTATAAGCAAAGTAAACTAATCATATCACATCAACTCATTTTTGACCCCTCACCATTTGACTCGCTCTGGCTATAGGAGGTAATCATACACAAATTGAATGATCTGATATCTAAGTTGCATAAAATAAAACTAAGATTAAACTACACATTCACCCTACAATCCCTCACCATTCTGATATCTAACTGAAGAATGATATGAATAGTCTAATCACTAACTTGCAGAAAAGTAAATGAACAAAGCAAAACTAGAGAAATAAGCAGTGCTGGAATTAGAACCAATAAAACAAAAAAGCAGTAGGACAAGATAATTCCATCATGTCATTAGTCATTAAAAACTATATACACTGCCCGGGCTTCCTATTAGAACCTGAAATGCAAACACTGATCAATTGACAATCAATTAAAAGCATGAAAGAAACTATGGACAACAAATAACATAAATACCATGAACAAGTTAATATATACAACATATATCTATGGTATCAAGAGCGTAAAATGAAGAAAAACATAAAGCTATACATCAACTATAGGACCTTGGTGTATAGGGGCCCTCTGCACCCTCGGTCAATCAGAACCAATCACAAATTTGAATGCAAAATCCGTGTCTTCTCATATATTGCAATGCAGTCATGAAATAGAAACTAAGTCTCGGATCAAAGGCTCGTACAACAGTCAAGATTACACCATAGTAACTACTAGCCTATACGCATATGAAGATGTGTTATTTATAGCAGAAAATACATAACTAACTAACATGGTCTGCGCTGGTAGCCAAACACGTAAAAGACCATAATTGGAATTTTAGCAGCATGGTAGCCGTGGGAAGTAAATCCAGGGAGATGGTTTGTTGGATTCAGTCCATGAGTAGTCCCTAGGTGTTAGCACACCTCCTAAAACTCAAGACCTTTCCACGCAATCTTCCTCGTGCTGAAAACAGAGTCATGCCACCGCTTAACTCCTTGTATTGACCACCGTTTGACCGGCCTTAACCGCGGGCTTTTGTGGATGATTTGGCTGAACCAAGGGGAAACGTTCCATGTCCACGTCCTTTATAGCTTGCCCATGTGGCTAAGTTCTTCAATATACACCTATAGCATATAGTTTAACAAAAAGGCTACAGAAACTGATTCTGGCTGTGGAAAGTGACAGATTCCGCAGTTGGTTGAACAAAAATCTAAATCAAACAACAGTCACAAAACATAGTTAGGAAACCATTTATATACTCATTTTAAACTATTATGCAATGATTTGATAGCTTAGAGGTTCAGGTAACTGGAGAAAAAGGCTAAAAAGGGATGTAGGGAAGGTGTAAGTTTGGGACTCAACAGGGATGCAGAGATGGCCACCTGAGTGGCCTGACAAGCAAAGGGCGTGCGGAAAATGGTGCACACACGAAAGAGAAGGTAAGGGTTTTTGCAGCCATCTTTTTTGCACAGTATTAGTCCTAAGATCAACGGATTTTCGACGCTCAGAATACTGGATCTGGCTTCCATAGTGCTAGATCTAGCAGCCCGACACAAGATCTGGCAGTCTGGCCTTCCATGCACTTTATTCAAAATCCTGTATCAGGCCATGCTATACTCGAATGGTCGTTCGGATATGGGAGGAGGAGAGGTGTTTATGAGATCATTGAAGAGGGAACAAAGACATTGGAAAACACAATTGCTGCAACGTGCCGTCGGAACGCCTCCACTCCAAATTTGCTAAAAGAGCCAATATAGCCCATCTTTAGATCCACAGAGGAATTAGTCTCCCCATCTTGCTGGCTCCAATCCCAAACTACCCCGCCCATGATGGAGGACATGCTCGGATCTGGATTGGGAGCTATACACAAATAGAATGCATCAAAGGATGGCCATGCAAATGATGGCGCAGATTAGACTGATGCATCCCTTAAGGGCAGAGACTGTTATATGAATGAACTCAGGGTGCCGAAGCTGAAAAATTCTGGGGGATCCAATACCATACCCTAGATCAGGTGCTTCCTGAAACCACAAGGGATCTGAAATGGGGTATTAACCTCAGATCTACCACTGATTCAATAGAGCTGGCAATTAACAAACAAAATAGCCCACACCAAACCCAAATCTAGAGGCCTGCTCACAGAAAGGCTCCTCTACGCCTTGGATCACAGCCCCAGATTGTAGATCAAATCCAACAATAGAGAGTTGCGATGATTGTGCATGAATAGGAAAACACCCCAAATTTGGATCCTGAAGTATTTGCTCCTGAAATAATCGAAGGTAAACAAAGTACCCTCTTTATCACATCTATGGAAGGGAACACAATATGCATCAAGATAGGAAGATGGGAGGAGATAAAAACACTCAAATAGAGGATACAAGATAGGATAGGAATTCCACCCTGCAAACAACTCCTGATCTACATAGGAAAAGTATTGTAGGAGGAGCACAAACTAAAATAATATGACATAGGTAATGACTCAATGATCTGCCTTAGTGCAAGACTCCGCGGAGGTTGTTCTGGCACAAGCTCAAAAAGGCCTATTTCCTTCAAAGATGTAGTAAAAGGGAAGATGGAATATCAAGTGCAAACAGAACAACAAGCTACAACCCCTGGTGCCTACATTGTCGAGCAGACAACTCAGAATCATGCACTAAAAATTTCTATATCCAAGGTAAATGAGATACATGTTGATTATTTATCTAAAGCAGTGATATGCAGGTTTAATGGTTTTTGGCTCAAACCTGAAGCCCTTCATCAATGGATTTTCTCCATATGGATAGAAAACTGTGATATCCACCTCTGTTCAAAAGGGTTTTTTACTGTCAAATTTGACACAGTAAATGGCATGGAATATGCATTGAACAAGGGACTATGGTTCTGGGGTAATGTTGGCCTTTTTATGACATCTTGGTTTCTGTAATTTGACCCAAACACCATGGTGGTTTCCAAAATGCCTGCGTGGGTAAAGCTATACAACCTACCTCTTCACTTTTGGCACATCAGAGTATTAGAAGGCATTAGCAATGCCTTGGGGAAATTCTTAAAAGTAGACAATGAGCGCCTTTCCAAGTATATCTATACATTTTCTAGGATTTGTGTGGAGGTTGATCTCAGTCAAGGATTACTAGGTCACATCCTCTTACTCCAAAACGAAAAGCAATGGGCCTAGCCACTGGATTATGAAAAAACTGCCTTTAGATGCTACATATGTCGTCAAACTGATCATCTACAAAGTGCGTGCCCAAAAAAAAAACAGGAAAATAAGACAGCCACCAAAGCCAAAAGGATGGCAATTTTCAGCCACATGGATAGAAGACATAGAAGAGGAAAAAAACATAGGAACTATGAAGATATTTCAAGAAGCAGAATATCCAGGAAATAATCTAGAACTTAGCGAAAAAAACATTCCACGCAAGCCACAGAATGATGAAAATCAGATTGAATATGCAACAGTTCTAAAGACAACCAATCCACAATAGCAAAGTGAGAATTGTATTCGAGGGCAATAAATTGGAGGAAGCAAGCGAGCACACTCTATAGAAAGCTCAGATTCTGAAAAGGAAATCCCGGCTGCCACAAATGAAGCACAAATTTCTATTGTAACAACCATGCCCAACAATGAAGGTTGGTGGAAAGTGGAAAAAAGTAAAGCTAGGAAAGCATAGATAGACAGTAATTTTTTTAGATCCTATTTCTAGCGGGACAAGTTTTGATAAAGCATATGCTGATTCAACATCTACAACATGTAATTTTACTCAATATGAATAAAATTACGATTTTTCCAAGGGAATATATATATATATATGGAAAAAAGAAAAATCAAAAGTTTGTTTAGGAAAATATTTTGTTCTTGAAAAATAAAGGTTGGTTAATATTAAGTTGAGGTGATGTAGTATTGATTAAAGGCATGTGCTCGGTGGCACCCCAGTGGGATTGAAAAGAAAATTTAAATGAGAAAAGAGTTAAATGGTCGACATGTTAGTCGTGTCGCTTCAACATTGATGTCAGGCCTTCTCCATAGAGGAAACCCAGCAACACAACTTGCATGAAGGTTATTTGTGTGGGTGCCTCCGTAAATGAGTCAGTGTTCAAAAGATGACTTCCAATCAACGACCAAGATTTGATGCGAGATCATCCGAGGATGGTCCCACTATTACCCAATGACACCTCATCACCACATCATCCCACTCCTCCACATCACCCCTGTCACATCGTCGACGTCACCGTGCAACGTCACTCAATACTCCCATCACCTCCACATTTAATCCCATTTTCCCTCACACTTTTCTATTTTTCCCATAAAATTCCTTTTTCCATTCTAAGAATGTACATTTCTTGTTTCGCTTCAGTGCATCCATAAGCACGTCCACATCTGCCGACTTTTCACACTTGGATTCCAACATCAACATTCAATATCTAGGTATTTATACATTTTGTCCACCCACTCAACCCATTTAAAATGTCAAAGAAAGCTTCCTTGACCGAATTTACAACTCACATTCCCCTCATGGACATAGAGAGGGATATCTTTGACCCTATTTGCTCCTTAAATTTGATGGAACTTTTCCAAAACGTCCTAGTAGGCCAAATTGATTCCCCTGTATACACCGCAGTTCTAAAATTAGGTCTTTTCTCTGCTATAGTTCCCCATACATATGTTTAACTTAGTTAGCTTCTGCACTACATCCGCATAAATGTTTTATAATGAATGCAGTAGGAGAAAATATCTTTCAAGCTTCTTCCCTTCTAATTCAACAAGCAAGCTTGCACATGAATCACAAGTCATTTAGTTAAAAAAAGCCACGTAGCTTTATTTTATGAAATTTTGAAATATTGTATTTGTAATAATTACACAATTTTGGTTCTTAGTTTTTTTAAAAGTTTAAGTAAAAAGGAATGAATAGGACTAAAATAGTTATTAAAGTAGTTTGGTAGTTTTGTGACAGTTAACAATTTTTATAACTGCCACCATTGTAATGTAACTATAAAAGAAACTAGAGAGAACCATTTGGGGTTCCAATTTTTTACCTAAGAAGGCAAGAATTTTCTGTGTAATGTTTTTATCATTTCTTAGAGAGTAATAAATCTTTTCAAGGTTATTCTAAGTAGTGTTTTGAAACTTATATGTATTATTGTGCTTTGTAAATCATTTACTATCTTTATTTTATGGAAAAGAGCAATGAAGCTGCTCATTGTTTTTATCATACAAATTTACTAAAGTTATAGTACCCGTAATCTTAAACTAAATAACCTTAATATGCGCTCCTCTTTTCTGCAAGTTCTTTTCTCAATCTTTCACATTTTCTTCTAAAGTTTGAGGCAAAAGATTATGCAATAAGCAACCTTTCGTTTTGGAGTTTTCATTATTTCTTTCTATCACTTTGTGACAACTTCGAATCAGTTTCATTGTTAGTGATGCCATCTTGGGAAGTGTCTTCACCTAAGATAGTTTCTTTAACATTACCTGTAGCACATTCTTCTGAAATATCATAATGGGGCAGCAAGTAAAATCTATTATCTTTTTGTATAGATGTCCTAAGGTTCAGTGGAGAGTTAAAGTACCAATCTCAATTGCCATACTCATTTATAACACAAGATAAGTGGTTTCCTTATGCTATTGTGAATGAAATTTTCACTGTGATGTTATATTGTTGTCTTATGGCAATGTGTGTATTTAATGGGAATGTTCCTATTCATTATATAAATGTTTGAATGATAAATGCACATGTGTGGGAGGCTTGATGCTCCATGTAACTCTATCAGGCTTATGATAATCAACTATGGCTTCTTAAGTGATTTTATGCTATGT